>JAUYWG010000022.1:5463830-5475588 GCA_034779775.1 Enteromius afrohamiltoni | reverse complement strand
TGATAATACCGTATACCGTGATAAAAGCTCAATCAATTAATCGCAGCATGAAAATGTGATACCGGCACATGCCTACACTGCACACTGTGAGGAAGATGCCTCCACCTAAAAAAATCAGTTCTATACCCCTGGCACTCAGGCCCTGCCACAACAAAGGAAAATACAAGTGAGAAAGAGTGTCACTTGGGAGCTGTATAGAATTACAAGGGCAGACAAGCGGTTAACAACTGAGTTTAAAAAGAAAAACTTTAACATGTCTTTCCTGCAAAGGCCAATATAGAATAGAAAACAATCAGGTAACTCTGCTGGTTCTGACAGCTGAGAAGAGAACAAGTTAATAATGCTTCTAATTCTACTGGTGTTTCCCGATCAGGTACGTCACATAAGCTAGACACAATTACAGGTTTTTTTCAATTGCTAAAACACATTTCTTGAAACTATGACTCATATTCTCACAACAGTAAACACAAATCCATGACATCTCACCCAATTTCCCAAACATCGTATTTTCAGGGCAAAATGAAGCTCTACACTCAAAACCATTAACTTTTGCTGAAAAACCAAACTTTGCCCTCATCAAACACAAGCCCTCAAAAACATACACACTACAACAAAGTCTTACACACTGGTGCAATTACAGTTTTTGCCTATTGCTTAATTTGGCCCATTATGTCAAAACTCTACACACAAAACAACCAGACATAGCACTTGGAGATTAATAACTCACATCTACGCCAAAATGAAACACTGCAATCAAAACGTAACACTCCTTTCTAAAAATTAAATTCTTGCAAAAAACCATACACACAAGCACCATTTGAATTTCTCTTTCATAACAGCATCAACACACTGATGGGCTTTATATAAAACACTGCAGTCTTTGTGTTTCTAGTTTTATTGTTATTTGCTCAGATTCAGTCTTCTCTAAAATTAAAAGTACAATTTCTGCAGTAATCAAACAAGAGTTCTTACATAAAAAACAACATTCTTACAGAAATAAAGATATTGTATCACAAATCATAAAGAGCAATAGACATGACAGGATGCACAAGGCAGCAGGTAAGTATTAAGGTAGTTATCTTGAGCTCAGCCGTCTTCTGTCTGGTGAGTCCAGCATATATACTGGTTGTTTGATTGCACACAGGTGCCATCAATTACCGGCTGAGCTAAGATCAGTGTGCTGTGACCGTGTGACACCGAGGCTCAGACCGATTGGTGTTCTGTTTTTCTGTGCAGGTGATTGCAGGTGTCTATGTAAGTGTCTACAATTGCCAGATGAAATTTGCTTTTTGAACAAGCAAGTGTTTTCCCAATGATAACAGATGATTTAGTTTTTGAACAAAACATGTAGTGTGGCAAAAACTGTAATTCAAAACAATATTTCCAAAAAAGTTATGTTGCTTATGGTTCTCCCCCTCAAAAACCTTTTGACATGAACACAAAAGACAACCAATGTATACACTGGCACATTTTTATTCATTCATATATTTTTTTTAACAGTTGTACTGTGAAGTACAATTCTTCTGCCTCAGCATCCTGTCTTTGCTCTGGGTCTGGACAAAAAATCTGGTCCACATCGTAGGCTATACTGGCTCTGGACAAACAGTGAGGGTAAAATCCTCTCGCATGCTAGATGTTCTTGTGAAATTGTTCAAGACAAGATGCTTAGTTATGTTGTTCGATATAACAGAAAAATTTGGTTGACAGTTTATGACAGTTAGATCAACCAATTTGTGTTTACAATAATGACTTAAACAATGTATTACAGTAATGACTAGATGTTTTTGTGTACATAATCAGATCAAAATCAAATATACATATTCAGCTGCATGATTGTACCAGAGCAATGGCAACTTGTTCAAAAGAATGATAAATGTTTTATGATCTGCACAAGAGAATAGATTATGTTGAACAAGTAGTTCTGAGAATTTCGCCAAAGCCCCTTGACAATAACTGTAAAATGACTTTGGTGTTTTTATCTCCATCAAAGGTTATGATTGGTGTGTGATAAATTTTGACTCCTAGAGTTTCAACTTGGTTAATTGTGCACTAACTGAGCTCAAGCAGTGCTGACTTAAGTTTACATTATTAAATGCTAGTGTTTTCTAAATGAGCACATGGTGTAAGCACTAAGAAATGCAGGGATTTGTGAGTTCACCAAATTTCACACATGTCAAAGCAGGGAATAGTGTTTATAGTTCAGGGAAATGGGTGTACTTTTAGAAAAATAGCATTATGGTTTTTAAATTTTAGTTTAAAAGCTTAGTTACAGTGTTTTAGCAATCGAGAAAAAAATTGAAAAATAATTCAAAACAATATTTCCAAAACAGTTATGTTGCTTATGGTTGACATAAGCCTTTTGACATGAACACAAAAGACACAACCAGTGTATATAGTGGCACATTTTCATTCATTCATGTACTACACAGTACAACCGTTTAAAAATAATACAGTTTTTGCCTATTGCTTACACACTTTTTGCAGAATTTGGCCCATTATGTCAAAACTCTACACACAAAGCAATCAGACATAGCACTTGGAGATTAATGACTCACATCTATGCTATGTTGTTCCAGGGTCAACAAAATATGTTAACCCAGTAACACGTAGAACTCCGCAAAATCAGGATGTGCCACAGGCTATACTGTCTATGGAAAACAGTGGGGGTAAAAATGTCCTTTTTGACAAACAAAATTATTAGTACTCTCTGCTAGCATTACCTAATGTAAGGTAAACGTTACTTAATACATATTCACTGACCTGTATTTTTTCTTGTAATCATCACAAACTGTTCTACAATAATGTGTGACCAAAACGAATTTACAAAATGAATTTTTTAGGAAAAAAATATAATGCATGGTTATTTAGTTTTGTGAAAATAAAAGTAGTGAGTAACCAGTCTATTAGGCTAGAATATCTACCTTAGAATTATGTGAAAATCATTCCACTTACTTTTTCAGAGAAAACTATATACCTCCAGTTTCACAGACAAGGCTTAAGCTAGTCCCAGACTAAATTGCATGTTTGAGCTGTCTCAGATGAAAATATCTTGCTCTGACATATCTTAAAATATGCAGTCTTGTGCTTCATTAGGATGTTTCGAAGTTCCCTGTTCACATCAGAGATGGTTGCTTGAGGAAAGCAGCATGTAGTTGTAGTACTGCTTCTGATATTTCTGATAATGGAGTCTCCCACTATCAGAGTCCTGGGCTCAGCTGTGCTTTGAGCTGAATTCCTCTGTCTGTTCATCCTTGAGCACCCGTTTGTAGTGATGTTAGCTGCTGGCTCATGCAATCCATGTTCAATCACATTTGGTGATTCTTTGGTGACAATCTGATGTCTCGAGTGCCTTTGGGTCTCGCTCTCTGTATGCTGAGGGGGTCCGTGACTATGGTCTGCTTAGTGTTCCCCCTGTTTTGGAAGTCCAGTAAGTAACTTGGTTTCAAGAACCACAATCCTTTGTATAAGTCTGTGTCAGTTTGTGCAGCAAGTAGATTCCTGAAGAGGCATTTTCTTTCTCGTCTGTTGAAAGTAGGCAGCTGTGATCCTTTTTCGTAGTGTTATTCCAGTTTCGGAAAGTTTCAATTTAGTGTTTGTGCCAAAAATGTGTTGTTTGAGCACTGTGCTGATCTGCAAGAGCGTTCATACAATAGCAAAGCCCACAGTACATCTGAGACTTTGCTCTTTCGCCATCTTAGACTCCATCCCAGTGAGTACCAGTACCAGTACCAGTGCCATTTACCATTTCCATACCAGTACCATACCTCATCAGACCTCTTTACCCCCTGCTAGCATTAAATATATAAGCATAAAATAATCATAAAAATAACAACAGCAATAAAAGCAAGGAAATGGAATTTTAACATTTTTAACAAAAATTGATTCAAAATTAATGAACCGTTAACCTCACATACAGTGCACTCAATTTGCACACAACACAGTACTCATTCAGTAAATGCAAAACTGAACAAGGAAGTCTGAGTCTGTTTTTCTTTGTGCTGTCTAAGGGCAACATTGCACAGTAAGGAAGCAGGGGTGCATGCTCCTATATATCTAACTTCACAGTTACGTATATAACTCTTATTTTAAAATGTTTAAATTGTAGAGTTTTAAAATAAGCCAATGAACATTGGCATGTACTGACAGCATGAGTGTTAGGTCTTGTTTACACTGCAGGTCTTGAAGCCCAATTTTAATTTGTTGCCTTTATCCAATTTTTTTGTTGTCCTTCATCATCTCGGATGACATTATCTTTGTACAAGTAGGGTCACGTAAAGAGGACGTTAATAGCACCAATGACATCAATGTGTTTATTGGAGCATTTACGACCTGATGGACAAACTTGGCGATCGTGTTTTGTACTCAGACACAGACAGCGTCATATTTGTGTCTAGGGACGGGGACTGGATGCCTCCTCTGGGGGATCATTTGGGGGATCTGACTGATGAGATAGGGGACGATGATTACATTACCGAGTTCTGCTCCAGCGGTCCTAAATCGTACGGCTACCGCACGAACAAGGGGAAAGTATGCATGAAAGTTAATGGTATAACTCTGAACTCTAAAAATTCAAAGCTATACGTCTAGATTCGCTGATTGGTCTGGTTGACAACTACGTGATGTCTCACGATAAAACGCAATACATCATGGCATACTCTGAAAACTTTGTGAGGGATAAAAAGCATCTCTCACTGCACAACAAGGCAGTCAAAAAAAAGTTCAAGGTGGTGTATAATAAGCGTAGGCTCCTACCCGATTTCAATACACTTCTTTATGGCTACTGAGGTGATGATGTGTAGAGGGGTTCGCGATGCTACATAATTCGACTTTAGGTTGCAGCATCCATTTTACTGTGTTATCAGCGGACCATCCAATAGTGGGAAAACCTATTTTGTAAAGAACTTGATGGAAAAGGGTTTAAATATGATTTCTAAAAAAATAGAAAACATTGTTTATATTTACAATTATTGGCAACCCTTGTACGATGAACTGCTTGAACTGTATGACATTAAATTTGTTGAAGGAATACCAACGTCTCTGAATGATGATCATTTACTACCCTCAGACAAGATAAATCTTTTGATTTTGGACGACATGATGAGTGAGGCTAGCGGCAATGCACAAGTCCAGAAAGTCTTTATGCAGTTTGAACATCGTAATCTTAGCGCAATTTATATTGTACAGAATTTATTTGCGCAAGGTAATTCGAGCAGGACCATCAGCTTGAACACAAATTATTTAATTTTGTTTAAAAATCCTTGCGATGCTAATCAAGTGATGGTGCTCGGGAGACAAATGTATCCAACAAATGTGAAATACTTTATGGAGTGCTATCAAGATACGACAAGCCAACCTTACGGATATTTCATGATAGACTATAAAGCGAAAACGCCCGAACAATAGACTCAGAACGGGACTGCTTTCTGATCGTCAAGTGGTATACCTCCAGAAGAAAAGATTGTGACCATGTCCGCCAAACTTTGTAAACACCTACCTCTGTTAAAGATGTTACATAAAGCCGCGCCTAAGCAGTGAAGACTTATTTTATGGTCGGCGTCTGACGAGCTCATTTTGACACTCTGTGAGGTGGCTCTATACATCCCTTATGGTATGATTCCAGTCACTAGGCATCAGTATCAGAAACTGAAAAGAAGGAAATCTAAGATTAAATTTCTCGCCGATAAGAAAATTGGATTAAGCACCAAGAAACGCATCGTCAACCAGAACGGCAGATTTATTTTACCTCTCCTAAGCGTTGCCATGCCCTTTATTTCCAGCTTGATATCGGATAGACAGGGGTGAGCATGTAGTATGCCGAAAAGATGCATCTCGTACCCCAGAATCAGCTGGAAAAGATACAAACAGCACCCCCACGCGAAAACATTCAACAGTTTGTAGAGAACAATCTGGATACGGCCATAAGAAATATTTTACTCTTTACTCCATAATTATTTGGACCAGCATGAAAAAGCTAAACTGTACTCAAACATCCTAACCAGGTTTTTAACAATCGTTAAGCAAGGTGATCACGAGAGCGGTGTTTTTTAATGCTATCCTTGCCGGTTCCTGACCCCGGTCATACAGACAATCTTACAGCAGTTACCCCTGGAGTGAATGGAGGATCGGAAGATGTCATAGCTGAAATTCTGAAGAACATGCCGTCGAGAAGCTTGAAAAATAGCAGATACATACTAGACAAAATGTCTAGGGCTAAAGGACTCAGCACATGGAACGAGCTGGGAGAGTTTGTGTTTAAGGGTAAAGTCATACAGAGATTCCACATGACCATTTGATAAAAATGTCACGGCCCCACATCCAGTCAGGGATGATCGAAGACCTCTAGGATGGTCGGAGTTTCTACACGCATTTGCCGAATTAAACATACCATTCTCCACGGTGCCTAATCAGCATGTTAGAAGCATAATTTCTTCTTTAAAAAATGATCCCGGAGGTCTCACCCCCACACCTAAACCTACACCGACTTCAAGCTATTAAAAAAAGACTTTTGCGTACTATGTCAGATGAACCCTCTTTCGAATCACCCACTCCTGATCGAAGACAATGGCTGGAATTTTGACTTTTGTAATTTCATATTTTTAAATAAAAACGCTTGTGAAATCAACATTATGGTTTACGGGTATTTATTTATGTCTCATAGACGTGTTACAGGTTTGCACACAGTGAATACATGAATACATTTTTTCACAGATAGTAAAACCATTTTATCATTTTTAATAGAGTCATCACAGTACAGGTTCATCACATGATTATAGTATCTACCCCTAACTTAATGGTACAGGAAAAACACACAGTGATGTCCGCAGGCGTCTGATGTAAAATCCTGGACACGTTTATAAGAATATAACACGCCGCTGCCGTTGGCTATTAAAATGTTTTTGATGGAGGGTGGAAAGTGCTCGCTATCATGAGCGTTGCCGAAGCTGTCGAAAAAACAGCCGTAGCCCTCTCGAGTTAAATAAGCTACCCAGTGTCCCCTCGCCTGATTTCGATAATAGTCAATGTAATCAGCATTGTTCATCCCTCGGGGGTTGTAATAAGCCATGTTTTTAAAACGTAGATTATTTCACCGGCCTAAAGTGTAGTTTTAGAATTACTTTTCCGTAAGAGAAGGGTATTTCGCTGTTTTGATCTTGTGACTTGTTGACCGGTGCTTAATGGGGTTTGTCGTATCTGACGCTGCCTGTATTGTTGCCGTCTCTTGTTATATACACACATCTTAAAAGGGGGACATAAGAATCGCCCACTGATTGGTAATCAATAATATCGGTATAAACATACATGTTATAGAATCCACCATTGATATCCGCTTGGTGAGGAGTGTATGTAATAGTGCCTGATAAAAACCTGATAATTCTCTAAACACCTTTTCTCCAGGTTTATTACCATGCCACTTGGGAGGGGATGGGTAAATGTTCATGTTAAAATATCCATCATTATCGTTAAAGGTGTACCTGCTTCTAAGCCCTAGTCCACGCATACTTACTAAATATGTCTATACAGATCAGTAAATATTTATTATCATTTTCCTTGGAGTAGTCCGTCATTTCGACGAGATCTGCCTGGAACTGTATATTCATCCCATACGTCACTACTCTATTCCGTTTGTAGTTTATCGGAGCGGTCCTGTGTAACGTGTAAGCATCTTCCCCCCGCCAGCCAGTCCGAGACCTGTTTATCACTCATACGCAAACCGGTATCCTTTAAAACAGCATCTTTTAACCGTTTTTTTTACCTCCTAAAGAACCGGTGTTGTCGGGTGCGTAATAAACTTTTTTCATGAGATCAGACATGTTGATTTTTTGAACCTCGAAAAAGAATGATGCATACAAATGCTCCGTATGAAGCATTTATTAAAAAATATAAGTATAATTCAAAAATGGATACATAACGTTTAAATTGGTTACATAGCGTAAAAAAAAACGCTACAAGAATACATCACAACGATTGCTAACTAATAATAATGAAAAATCGGATGCTGTAATACTACAGATTGTCTAACCAGTAGAGACATTTTACACATGACATGTAGCTGTGTTCTAGCATATAGTTTACCAGAATTTCAACCATTTCAAAGACTTTGTTTTTTGATTCAAGCTAACCCGTATTTCCTTGTCGGCTACGGAGAGCTCATCTAGAATGTTTCTAAAGATTACTGTCTGTCAATTATATGTCTGTCAATTCACACCATGATTTGGTCAGGTCTCTTACAACATCCGTTAGTTTCTTGAGATTTTTTACAAGTCTTGTTTCATCTTTGTAATCTCTTTCAGGATTACACTCACGGTCAATGATCGTAGGAAGCATCTGTATAATCTGCTCTTTATAATATGGGATAAATACGATGTCTCTGAAAAAATTATTTCTGCTACACACACTTCCCATGATGCTTCAATCACACCCCAGGGGTAGACACACTACTAGACCTCCACAGCGTCATAAATGACTTTCTTGTAGGATTCATCCAGCAGCTTTTCTCTGATTTCTTGCAGTTTTGCAACGATGAAGGGTTCGTCTCTTAATTCGTGCATGGCCCCTGTGGTTCCTTGAATCCTCAAAATGTTGTTACTCATTAAGCCGCAACGGCACTGGGTGAAGTCAATAATGGTCTGAAAATCAGGTTTGATCAGCTTGCGGGACAACTCATCAAAGCGTGAGTCATAATAGTATGCAGCAGGTTTAAACAGACATGAATGCTGCAGTTGACTTGGATGGTCTGTAGCACAGCCCTCACATTCTTCCCTTGATTGTAAAATACTGTCCAGTCTTTATCTGGAAAGACCAGACATGGGTCATGACCTTGCACAAACTCCTTGGATTCGTCAGACATGTAGAGTGTTACAGTGCGAGATGGTACGTGGAATATGAAACCAAATACACGGTCACTGATCAGTGAAAATTCATCTCTCACATCGTCCGTATTTTCATGAAGAAACCTAGTCAGATACAAATTACCGCTGAACACCCTTTTTGGTGCTAGGGTCAGATTTTCCATCATCTCCTCATCCCAGTTCTTCTCTGGAGTTTTAGGTGAGTACGTTGTGTCCATGACTAGTATTTCAACCGTCTTTTTCTATTGAACCACAGAAATGTTGTGCCCTATTTATCTAAATGGTCTAAATGCTGTGCAACCCAATGTTTAAGCCATGTGGGCTGCAGATGCGCCGAACATTCCTTGAAACGATCCATAAAACCCTCCAAAACATTCTTCAGACCTTCATTTATAACATAAACATCAGACTGACACCTACAAACAACATATTTCATCAATACGGATCATATAAGATGACGCCCTGGATTTCACGCATGACAATTTATGCTTCCGGATTTTATTTTAAGATCATAAGGTCGCATATGGAAATCATTTATTATTTTTATAAGGTCAGTGGTCAAGGCAATAAATCTTTTTGTCACAAGCACCCGGCTATTCTCTCTCTACTCTGATAGTGGGAGACTCCATTATCATAAATATCAGTATCAGGACTAGAACTACATGCTGCTTTCCTCAAGCAACCGTCTCTGAAGTGAACAGGGAACTTCGGAACATCCTAATGAAGCACAAGACTGCAAATCAAATCATCATCCATGTGGGGAAGAATGATATTCGGAAAGAGCAGTCAGAACTCCTGAAATAGGATTTCAGTGAACTCATTGAAACACTTTGAAGACTTGAAGTTCAGCCGTTCATCAGCGGACCACTTCCAGCAAGGGGAACTAACATGTTTTCATGGTTGCTCAGGCTAAATACATAGCTACAATGAGCCTGCAGTCTAAAAGGAGTCAACTTCATTGACAACTTCAATCTTTTCTGGGGCCATAAACAACTGTTTAAACTGGATGGACTCCAGCCAAACAAACTCAGTGCAAGAGTGCTAAAGGACAACATCTATTTTTCACTCCTTCATCTTTAGTGGAGTGTGCCAGTCCACCCAACATGGATGGCACTCACTCACCTGGACAAAGTATGAGTGACCATTATACTGCAAATCAGCTTCAGAGTCATCATGTGGTCGACACATCCCACAAGGACACTGACAACGCCACACAGCCACAACAAGCACTGCTCATGGACACCCTGCCCACAGAGCTCATCACAGACAGACTATGACGCTCTACAACAGCTCCAAGTCTCAGCGCCGAAGGACGACATTCTGGTAAACAGCCAGAAAAGCCAGGACAACATATTTCCGCCAACGGAAATACCAGGGCCAGAGTCCCGCTCACCAGACACCTTATCCCTCTCTCCACTTCTAAGCTTCTCACAGAAAATGGAGGAATTGGTACATGCTGAAACCAGACTCTCTCACTCCTTTGCTGCAGGCCCCCAGATATCAACTAAAAAACGCTGGGCAGCACAACCAACAAAGCCTGTGGGCCCAGCTCACCGTCCTCCTCCTTTAAGAGCTCTGTGGCCGCTGCCATGACGCCAGTGCCCAAACCCCCCTCCATCAGCTGTAGGTCAACCAAAAACAGCTGATAAAAATGTTCAGTGATATGTATCAGGTCCCCGCTACAATAGCAGCAAAACTCAGGCATGTTTACATAAAGGGAACCCAGTGTGTCTGCAGCTTTCTCTATCTATCTCTACAAGTGATAGAAAGTCTAAAGCCTTCTCAAGCCATACAGCTAACCCATCTAATCTGCGGCCTATTAGGTATCAAATTAAGCCTGATGTAGAGACAAAAAGTAATGGCATCAAGTTAGCATTTTTAACATTTGTTCACTAGAAAATAAATCGTTTCTGATCAATGATTTTGTCATGAGCCGTGCCTCTGTGGCTCTCTCCGGAGGACAGCGGCGGGAACCTTCTCCCGAGTTTTAGTTCCTACCCGGACACTTTTGCCCCACGTACCTGGAGGCTTCCACTACCGGTTCCCCGCCATTTTGGGGCCTTCATAAGCGGGCCTCGGACGCTTGAACAGTGCAAAGTTTTGATTTGCTTGTCTGTCAATCCTGAGCGGTTTTCCCGTGATATTTCCCGTGTATTACCGCTGCCTGCCCCGACCTTCCGCCTGGATTATTACTACGAACTTTGGATTTCCCTGTTTAACTCTGTCTGCCTGGTTTTCTGTTTACTCTGTTGGATTACATAATAAAAGCCTGCAAATGGATCCATCTGACTCTGATTCTGTCGCTGAAGCAAGGCACTGCAACTGCTGCAGAGTATACAATAACTTTTCGCACCCTCGCGGCACAGACTGGCTGGGACGCGGATCCCCTCCTCACCATCTACCGTCGGGGTCTCAGAGAGGACCTTCAAACCGAGCTGGCTATCCGTGACCAGGACAAAAGCTTCACAGAGTACATGGACCTCGCGATTAGGACCGATCACCTACTGCGGTCCCGCAA
This sequence comes from Enteromius afrohamiltoni, assembly GCA_034779775.1. NCBI lineage: Eukaryota > Metazoa > Chordata > Actinopteri > Cypriniformes > Cyprinidae > Enteromius > Enteromius afrohamiltoni. The sequence continues at coordinate 5,464,221 of JAUYWG010000022.1, read as the reverse complement.
GCCTCGTCGCCCAGCTCCAACCCAGACTCAGCCCAGGCCCAGTCCTTCCCTTGGAGAACCCATGCAGATCGGCTCCACACAGCTTACCAGGGAGGAGCGCGAACGCAGAATTCAGCACAACCTCTGCCTGTACTGCGGCCTCGCGGGACATCTCCGGGCCACCTGCCCCACACGTCCGCCCCAACCTAGAGTGTATCGGGTGAGTGCAGTCTCTCTCAATCCAGCCATGAAGCTAGATGTTTGTTTCCTGCAACCAGACTGCACCACTCACCCTGCGCACAAGTTCCCTCCACTCTAAAGAGATTTCCTTCCATGTAATTCACTCACCTGACCATCAACTCATCCTGGGGCTACCGTGGCTGGAGCTACACAATCCTACCATCTGCTGGCA
>JAUYWG010000022.1:5429647-5459932 GCA_034779775.1 Enteromius afrohamiltoni | reverse complement strand
GTCTAATGTTTATCAGTACATTACAGAAAATAATGAACTTTATCACAATATGCTAATTTTTTTAAAAGGACCTGTATTATTCACTGTTCAAGTAAGTCATGTGCAGGTGGTTAAGTGATAAAACAGATATAAATGAGCTTTTTATCCGTGAACATGGTTTGTGAAAACGATATTTCCCAATATTCCATGCTCCGTCATCGAACTTCACCTCTGTTATTGTTTTGAAAATGCGATCTCTAGTGGTGTAAATGTACATATTGTGCCTTTAATGACAGTTAGATTTGACTAGACAAATAATTAAAATAACATGATTCAAAAGTTGTTCATTGATGAAAATATGAGTCACTTGTGGATTATTGTGTTTTTATCAGCTGTTTGAACTCATTATGATTGCACTTTTTTACTGCAGAGGATCCATCAGAGAAAGTGATGCTGTTCAGATGAAAAAACAAACTTATCTATATTTTGACAACAAATGTTTTATTTTGGGTATATAATTTTTTTTTCCAACTGTAGTTTAAAGTCATAAACACATTTTGTGTACTCTAGCTATATCGGATTTGGCTGCCAGCTCAGGGCAGCTCAATGTCTCAGTTATGATGAATGAGAGTGCTGCTAACCGACTTTACCAACTAGGGCAGGAAAGAAACAGGAACAGGGCAGAAACAGGAAAGCTACAATAATCTTTCAATCTGCTAGCCATATATTTAGCTGAACTAAGACCACACAGAGTGCAGCAGGGTAACTCTAGTGAACAAGCACATTTACTCAAGTAGGCTACTCCTATTCCCTGAGGATGAGGGTGGTCAGCGCTTTCACCAGCAAATCAATTCACCCCAAGTGCCACACAAAATAGCCTGTGGTGTGAAAAGGATGTGTGAGATCCAGCTGGCAGCACTGCTGCCCTGCAGCATGAACTGAGCAAATGTGCAAAAAGTATCAAATTCTTGCAATTAAAACATTTGTTTTGAAGATGCTTCTTAAGACATAATGCAATAATGCATATTGATTTTTTAGGTAATGTGGTTACCATTTGGGCAGTGTCCAGACTTTTAAAAAAAACGTTTAAGATTGAAATTTTAGAATACACGTATTACATTTTCATTACAAAATAAATAAATAAATTAAAAAAATATATTTGCTGCATAATTAATAGCAACTGGGCAGGGGAAAAAACTCCAAAGGGAGATAAATAAATTCTGGGCATGCTACTGGTCTACGTGCCGAGTATTGTTATTACCTGTGAGTCAACCTCGTTGAACAACATATAATGAGAATATAACGCGAATTGCATCTATTCAGTGTTGTCATTAGAGTTGAATCCACGGATTATGAAACATGTCAATCTTAGAATCTCTTGGAGAGACGTTCATGTGTGAACTGATGCTTAATTTAAAATCTTTAGTAATATTTAGGAATTTACAGAAATATATATCTACAAAATAACCAAACACAAAAAAACATATAAAAACTTAACTATCAACAATATTTGCAAAAACAAAAAACGAAAAACATAACCAGTATAAGAAGTGTAAAACAATAATGTCAGTTCTATTAACAAATTTAATTTGAATCTCGTTCAAATTAAGTTATAGTAGGCATATAGCCTAAATATAAAAAATTGAGCTGGATGCCTGAATAAAGTCATTCGTTAAAGTGAGAGTATTCTTACCTGGAATTAAACCAGTGGCGGTAAACAAATGAACAGAAGCCAAAATGACATGCGGATTCATTTTGTGGCGTGAAAGAGGAATAAAATCTCTTCTGTGGTTTTAAAGAGGCAGATGCAGCATTTCTCAGGTATTCCCATAGTTCGGTACCGTACTGTTACCAGGCAGCTCAAGATCTATGCGCAACTCGAGAGGCTTGAGACGTGTCGCGTGCTAGTTACAGTAAGTGATGACTCAGAGTGTCAGATTGTTACTAACAGTATTCTTTATCTAGTACTTTTACAACTAGAGCTCAAGAGAAAGATGTGTGATATGTTGGACTTTTCTTACTTGGGTTATGCTGACATAATTTGTTACGAAAAACATTTCATTCATTTACACGCACATCAAGATTGGACCTCACTATACATATAAAAAGAATATACACACACTCAGAGATTTTTATTAAATGAAAATTATTTTATTCAGTTTTATAAAAGGAAAAAAAAAAGCACATTCATGCACAGCAATAATCTGACAGCCATAAACACCCTTTCAAAGAATCTAAATTACCTGAAACATAATCCATTTAATGTTTACAATAGTTTTTAGAAAATAAACATTACAGGAGACAAGCACATTTTCTAGTTGAAGCATTTGCAGCACAAAAAAAAAACCTGAGAGGATAAAGGGTTCACATAATGCTCTAATGTAACTGCATCAGCGAAACCCTATCCTAGTCAGAAGAGATGTCAGGCTGCCTTTGATTAAAGATCAGAGAATCCCCAGTCACATATTGATGAACACTTTAGAAACCTCAAAATATATTTCTATCAACTTCTTTGATCAATAGAATTGAAATTTATTTTGTTTTACATTAATTTGAAAGACCTTATTGTTAAAGGTTCGCCTAATGTCGAAAACCCTACAAAAATAGATATGCCCTCACTTTTAAATTTTTAAATGTTGCCATATATTTTGGTGTCAAGAGAGATTAATTTTAAATAACAAATGGTTAACCTCAAAAAAGACCAAACCTTATAAACCTTACAAGCCAGGTTCAGCAACCTTTATCATTTACACCCACAGAAGCACGCTTGCAATTTATAGACTAAGGCAGTCCATGGGAACAATAAAAATACTGTACTTACAAAGGTATGCACAAAGTTGCACATTTAAAAACACTGACTGAAGAAGTCCAAAGAAAAGGTTTACATTTTTATGCCTTTATGTATTGTTTGTTGGCCGAAATACACTGTAGGCTCTAAACACACAACACAATATTATATTTTATTTTTGAATAGACCAGATGACACTTCACAATGTTACTTTTTTAACTTAGACAAATGTAAAAGTTCTAAATCTGGCATTTTGGGTGTATTTAAAGAGATGCTATTCAAGACACTCACATTCATTTCTATAACTACAATACAGGATTTGAAAAGGGGAGAAATGTCCTACACAAACACATAAGGGAATGCTTTATTCACAAGAATTGTGCCTAAATATGCATCAAAAGTTCAACCACGGCCTGAAACAGCCATATAATTGGAGTGCTGAAGTTAGCCCAATCATGTTATTTCTGCAGAACTGATTGAGAAACCTTTCTCTTGATATTCAGTGACTGATAACATACTCTTGCAGGTACGACTGAGTAAGGCTGCGGAGTTCCTCTAAAGCATAGTCCTCCGGCATAGGTAGACGTCCAATGTGTGGCGCAAGCTGACAAAGAGGGATGTGCTGGGGATCTGTGGTCCCGTCACCACTTTGGAGACTCAAGACCACCCGAAGGATGTTAGCCACACGTTTGGCCATCTCTATAAAGGCAAGAGAGATACAGGGTTAATCAAATGAGGTTTTAAACTTGAGGCACTGAGGAACATACTTTCAAGGCAGTTCCATAAATTAACAAGGAAAGCAGTTGATTTTAACTTAACAGCAGCATAACCGTAATAAGTTCCCACATAACACAGCAACTGATTTTCAGACCTGATTGTGCAAGCCTGTCTTTAGCTCTGGAGCAGGGGAGGCGCTCTATTCTACTGCAGAGAGAAGTCACCTCTGTATGCAGTCGCTCCAACTCATAACCTGGGCTTTCCGTCTAGAAGACAACAACATTAGTCATTTCTTAAAACTTTGTTCTAGTTGAACAACCATCTATACAGAGGAGAAAGAATACCTGTTGGATGTCCTGCAGCGTCTGAATCACATGGATGTAATCAAGGTAGACTCGTCCAGATGTGTCCCAGTCTTGAATCTTAACACTACGCTCTGGCACAGCTAACCCCTCTAGAAATTCCAGAAGGTACTTATGATTATCGTTAATGATGCAGTCTGAGGAAAAAAGACACGATGAATGAATTGGTACAGTTACTACAATCATACAGTTTCATACAAGTTTAAAATTACAACATACAGATTTAAAAATTTCCTTTGACAAAATGTGCATATATTGGTTTCATATAAGTCTATACTTAAAATTGTTATACATTATAGTTTTTATTTAGATTATTATTATTGTTGTGCATAATATAAATAAGTTGTTTAGAACTGGGAAGCAAAACGGATGTGTGTATCTTGCATTACTGCAGACGTAACATGTTTTCAGAGACATGTTTGCATGCTTTTGGTTTATTCAAACCTGAGGCCAGGTGCTGGATGACAAGTCGATGGCAGTGATTCCAATGGCCGGCCTTGTAAAGGTGTAAAGCCTCACTACGTTGGTCACCCTCTCTACAAGCACGGATGGCCTTGGCCTGATGGATCCACTGGATGGGGATCAGCAACTTTTCTGTGAGAAACTGCTCTCTCTCCATTGCCTCTTCCGTCTCCTCAAGGGAGCAATGCAAGTTTAGCATCTCTCTCACCGCACTCTCTCTACGCCTGCAAGCAGTTACAAAAAATAGAAATCATCTCATGTACACTCACTCAACTCATCCTGATCCTATCAAATCTATCAGGTACTAAATTAATACTCCGAACAAAACAAACACTTACCCAGAGTCAGGTATGTGAAGCAGCACGAAGACTGCCATCTCCCATAATCCTGCACTCTCCAGCTGCGCAGCATAACTGGCATGCAGTAAGCCCTGGCATGAGTTGGACAGGTGGTTGTAGTTAAGAGCCTGCAATACGTTCCATAGGTGCCAGCTCAGCCGGTAGTCCAGATGATCAGCAGTTACTGTACTGGGATCAAGTAGCTGTTGTAGGCTATAGTGCCTAAAAAAAATAAATAAAAAATAATACTTCACCCTGCATAAATACACAGCTAGGGACAAGTCATAAATTAATAAGCAGGGAAGAAATAGTATACTATTACAAACCTGTCACTGTAAAGTTTGAGTAGGTGAAAGCAGATGTCAAAGAGTGGCTTTTTGGATTCAGTCTCATCCATCTCTTCATCCAAACCCAATAACTCAAGTTCATCTACGTAAGGAGGTAAAGGAGGACAAGCATACCTTTTCACTTCCTCTGAACCCTGAAACACACAAATACAGTTACATTTTAAAAATGTATAATTACACAGTTGACCAAGAATCTCTAAACAAAGTGATTCGAAACATGATGTACAAACATGGTACATAATTTGACTAGAACTAATTCTTATATCGAAAAATGATTAAGCTTCAAATAATTTCTTAAGGATTATAAACACTGAAGCCTCTAGTAAAGGGTGCCAAAAATAGCAGTTTACATTACATTTCAAAATATATTAAATATTTTATATATATTTAAGAAAAATATTTTTATTGTTTATTTCACAATGTTATAGAAATAAATGAAACCTTAGTGAGTATTAGTGAGTAAGCCAATTCATGCAAAATCATAATAAAAAACAAATCTTGCCCTCCTCACAAATTTTACAATTTTATGAAAACAACTACAAAAACACTGTAATTTGACATGAGGTACCTGAAATGCAGATTCATATTTGGTGAGTGCATCAGCTACAGATGCAGTGGGAGGAAGCATGTACCAGAGATGGACTGCAACACACCGCTTCCAATCAAGCTCAGAGCACACATTTATACAACTGTCTGTTGACTGCCAAACCTTTAGTAACAAAAAAAAAAACATTTTTTTTTTTTAAACTAAAATCATAAATGCCAAAAACATGCAACATTTAGTTTTAAATGGTATACTTACTGGTTTTCCAGCAAGCAAAGCAAAGATTCGCAGCCTCTCCTCCTCTATGAAGGAGTCGGTCTGCATGCTGTTCCAGTCACTGAGCTGCAGAGCCAATAGATCTCTACTAAACTGAGAGCCAACAGCCTGAGACAGCAATAGAGAAAGACGATGGTCCCCTACACATGCAGAGATCTTTATTAGAACCACAAAAGTTACCGTGCACCATGCAACTTGACATTAAGCATACAGGAACAAAAAATGTGCACACTCACCACTCTTCTGTGACAATTTGCAGGCCTTGCTTATGCAGTGGCCAGTAAGGTATTTAAATATGGCCTCAGCATGGCTGCGCTGAAGGGCTCGGCCCACCTCCTCCTCAATGCATTCAGCTGCACACTCAGACAGCCAGTGAGAGAAGCTCCTTCGCCTCTCAAGCTGCTGTTGGTAATCCGAGTACTGCTCAGTCTCCACACCCAAACGACCCCAAAGAGCAGCACACAAGGTCCAAACTTGTCGCCAATGGGTCAGACAAGCTAATGTGCAAAATAAAACTGATTTAATAAATTATATGCATATACTTTTATTATACATTTTTTGGACAGATACAATTTTTTAAGGATGTTAAGGTTGGTAAGATTAAAAAAAGTTAATATAAAGTTAAAACAATAGCATTTATAAAAGATTGAACTGTTCTGTAGCACTGTACATGACTTTACTGTCACTTGCTAAAAAAAAAAAAATAAATTATGACCTTTACCTCTTTACCATTGACCTATAATATTATTTGTCCATACTATGGACGTCAGTGGGGTCTATGATATACTATGATATTCAAAATTGGTTTGGACACCTTGAGAATGAGCAAATAACAATTAAAAAAAAAAATCCTGAGAAAGGAAGAAGAAAACAACACGAAAGCACTGCATACCATCCCCTCCTCCAATATTTTTGTTGACTTCCACAATCCACTCAGCATAACCATGCAGAGCATCCACTCCTTTTGCTGGCTGGATGAAGGGACAGTAGTCCTCGGTGTTGATTGTGCTGTGCTTTAGACCGATCTCCAGTGGTCTGTGATACAGCGCAAGGCTCTCTACTGACTGTTTGGGCTCCAGGCCGACCAATTGCTCCACACGTACTTTAAATGGACTTTCAGTGATCCTAAAATAATGCAACAATAGAAAGAATTTAATATAAATTATGCTTCACTTTAGTTGTTTGTACTGATACATGATGGAGAAGCTGAACTTACGGTTTGCTTTTGGTAGGTTTGGGTAAGAAGCCAAATCCCATGATCTCTGCCGACTGCTCCTTCATTGCCTCAGTGACACTAAGTTGATCTCCACAGTGCACCAATGTCCAGTTGGGACCCCAGCCAACTCTAAAAGATCGGCCTCTGAACAAAGCAGCATCCATCAGCAGACGGCCTTTTCCTAAAGTTATGGAGCTTTCCAGAGGTACTGGCCTCCCTAGCCTGCGGGCCCCCACAGTTCGAAGAGTGGGTTCTGGAGGAGGGGCCGGCAAGAGGAAGGAAGGACCCAACGATGGCCAAGGAGATTCTGATGTTAGTGACTTGCTAAGCTTCTGAGGTATTCCACTAAAAGAAGCCTCTGGCAACTGGGAAAAAAGTCCTCCTCCTGAGGTGAACTTAGTTTGTAAAAGGGCTCCAACTGTGATAGAAAAGTCACAATATCAGACATGTTTCAAGAAGTCCCACAAGCAGGTAAATTGCATTACACACACATATACATATATATGTGTGTGTGTGTGTGTGTAAATGTATATTTATCATTTATATTAGTCTGGCATACTTGATTGCCGACCAACTTCGGAAAGCAAAGCTTTGGGGGAAGCCACATCCTGTATGAGCTTTGAAGAACCGTGCTCTTGAAACAAGTCACATTCATCATCCTCTGCAAAGAGAGAGGCCTTCATGATCTGTATAGAAAACAAATCAACATTAATTAAAACAACAGAATATGACTTGTTTCTAATCTATGACTTAATTATACAAAAGCTACCTGCAAGGTATGAGGATTGATGCCCATTGAGGAAGCAATCTGACTTGATGCAGACAATGGCTCGTGCTCAGCAGGTGTATCTGATCTCAGCTTCTCCTCCAAAGTTCTTTCTCCATCCTCCTCACCCAAAACACTGTCTGCCGGGTGTTCTTGAGTAATGTCAGCCATGTCACTGTCCAACTCCGACACACGGCTTAGCAGCTCAAGAACTGCTGTACTCTAAACACATGGATACAAAGAGATGAAGTCAAAATCGTCACTCTTGATCCAAGTGCAGAGTACAGTTAAAACTGATTTTTCATCCCTTTCAGACTTCAGCAAAGCTGACATAAAGCAAGCTTTCAAACAAATCCATTTTTACCTAGTTAAATTTCATAGACATCAAGGTTTCAGTTTCTGCCTATTCAAAAGATTGCTATAAAAGCATTGTGTAGCCATGAAATGTCCTGACACAAACACATTCTTTATTGTACTTTTATTTGTCGATAAAATACATGACAAAAATCATAGCAAATTCACACACCGTCACTCATACATTTTTCACTGCTATAGTTCCAACTGAAACAATCTGAAACCCCACAAGCTCATATTTGTAAAATATTAGACAGACTTTTAATTACTACATGTAATATTTAAATCACCTTTTAAAATTAAATTTAAAAAAACAATATGATCAAAGAAATTCTTTACTTGTGTTTCAGAAACATCATAAACAAGCATACCTTCATATTTTGGCAAAGATAAAAGAACCCAAACATAATGCTTGGCTGCATCTTATTCCACTTAAAACACAATCAGAATTACCTCTGTATTATTCTCTCTACACAAAGCAATATTTTCATTAAAGAAAATGCTATAACAATGAATATTCCATGGAAAATAAAAAGTCTTTACATTTAAAGCACCTGCTAATCTCAACCGCAAAGAAGAAAAGTCAGCTTTACAAACTATAAATTAGATAAAAGGCAACTCACTTTGTCATATGAAATTTCTCTGTAAACTCTGAATATTTCAAATGTGTGCACAGCATTACAATAACTTCGATCTCTTAGCATAACAAATGATAAGCATTTGAACCACTAAATCTCTTTGCTCTCTCTCCCCGCTGCTAGTGTTGATCTGGACTGCGGGGAGCACAGCAGATACAAGTGAACTTGAGTGGCCCCGTAGACCAATGTGTGTCAGACCCAGTGTGTTCCTCAGTCTACCTGAGCCTGTGGTGCCATCTGCTGCTGGGTTGGGGGAAGCTGTGCGATCCCAGGTGGAACACCAGTCTTCAGCTTCTTCAAGTCAAGCTTTGCCGGCAGGACTTCTTCTTCTTCATCAGACTCCTGGAGTCCGTACTTTGAGAAGTGGGCCACCTGTAGACAATATTTGGTTACATTATCAATATTTATATGACAACTATGCAATTCAAGATTATTCAGAAAATAAAATGCAGACTGAAAACAGAGCAGTAATTGGAATGTAGAGTACACACTCATACCTCAAAGACCCAGGAGCCACTTTCAGGTCGGTATTCCAAGAAGCGAGCGCCTTGTTTACGCGAGGCTGCCTCAAGCCGTCCCTCATAATTCATCTCAGTCAGCCTCTCTGGACTCTTAATCTGAGCGCATGTTGTCTTGTCATTAGGCCACACGCCATCTAGAGTCACCTCAGCGCGTCTACATGTTACAAGAAACAAAATAAAAAAATAAAATAAAAATGTAAAAAGCAAACAAAGCAGTCAAGGAAGAGGTAAATGTGATCCATGCACAATACCTGTTTAGTCCCTCTCCAACAGGAGGCTTGTCTTTGTCATCAGGGTACACTATTATCTCCTTACGCCTGAAGTGCACAATCTCATCCAGGTTCATGTTGGTAAGATTCACCTCACCAGAGAAGAAAACTGATCCATAGCCTGCAAAAAACAAAACAATGCTGTCATGCTCCACTAAAGTGCTACTGAATTGAATAAAAAAAAGGTGCAGTTGTCTTAAGACAAGAACTTTTTTTCAAGACAACTTTGATGCACTTCAAATGTTGACTAATGTAGATTATGACTTGTTAATGATGCTGCTTCTTGCAGTACTTTTACCTTTCCTGCCAACAGTGAAGTTCTCCACAATACACTCCCCATTCTCATTCAACATTCTTCCCAGCTCTTCCATTGATGGGATGGTGTAGTAGCCCACACGGCTAAGAACTATACCTGAGAGAGACCAGAAATGGCTCAGAATAAGATTCGTTGTACAGTGTATGTTTAGAATAATTTGAACCAAGGTAAACATACCAGCTGGGTGAGGAGGTTTCTGAGCCTCCAGCTCCTCATCTCTCTCCTCCTGAATGGAATCCTCGGCTAGAGAGATGTCCTCGCTACTGGCCTCCAGGCCATTGCGATGACTTGCACTTCCCCGCATGTTGAACTCCGAGATTGTGTCCTGTAGCAAGGGGCTGGGCTGGGAGTGTGGAATTGGTTTGGTGATCGGGTTGGTGTAGAACTTGGAGACTTCCAGATCATCCTCCCCACTTCTCTCCACAGTTACCTCTCTGGTCTCTCCTTCATCCATACTCAGACTGATGAGTGGCAGAAAAACATTAAAATATATGGTTGCATCCTTATTAGGTGTAATGGTTAAGAACTAGCCTGAACCTACCCAAGCCCGTTTTGTGGGTATTCTGAAGGTGAGGCCAAATCATCAGCCTCTCTGTTCACAGAGCTGTTATACAGACTGCTGTTATTCAGATTCTTCAAAACAAGCTTCTTTATGCTCTTCCTAAAAGAAAACAGACAGGAGCATTTTAGCTAGTGCACTACATCATGTGCAATAAGAGTTGGAGCTGGAGTTATGAAGTCAGGTTTTTACCTAGGCATGAAGGCTCCATTGTTAAGAGAGGGTTCATCATCGTCAAGTCCATCAAAAAGCTGAGATTTGGAGGAGCCTGAGGAGGACAGAGCTTTAGGACGAACACGGGTGGCAGGACGAGGGGTCAGTTTGTACTGAGTAGGGGTAGTTAGGGCCTTCTGTGCAGCTGGATTTGTGGGCTTCAAACGCTAATGATGGAGAATTTATGTTAGCAGTGCATGTATACTGTGCTAAATTAAAAAAAAAGGCCTTTTATTGAGCCACTCATTAATCTATTCAAATAACCAATGTGAAAGGACCATGTAAAGTGTGAAACTCAAACCTCTTCCTTCTTCTTAGGGTCTGACAGTGGATTTCTGAAGAGGGGTGAGTCTCCAAAAGGAGAGTAGGCCAATGCATTGATCTGCTGGTGGAGGACAGCCTGCTGTGCAGCTGATGCACTGGGGTCAGTTAGAGCTGAGAACAAAACATAGTATACCAATTATTTATTTTACATAATCTCAAACAGACTCTAAAGAGATCTACCTCGCATTAACTACTCATTTTAATATTACAACATGGGAATTAAAATGAAGCATCTGCACTGACCCACAGGCTGTTGAGGAGCACCAAAATTCAGAGTATTGGCTCCAGTGTTGAAGCCTCCAGTCCCAAATGTGCCCACTGACCCTAGGGTGGAGCCCAACTTGTTCTGGTTGTTCCCAAACAATGACGTCTGGCCAGTTCCTACAGCTGAAAATATAGACTAATACTTAGAAACCATGTTTCCATTATTACAATATCAATTAACAACAAAAATCATGAATCTTAAAACATACCTCCTCCAAAACCAGTTCCCAGTCCTGTTCCCAGGCCTGTTGTAGCAGTTTTGTTCCCGAAGAGACCTCCACCAGTCCCAGTAGCACCAAACCCTTAAAAGTATACCACATTGACATTTGAGAAGAAATACATGGGAATTTCTAGTGCACACTAGTAAAATGGTGCCCATAACTTTCTTTACCAAAACAATAATTTGATTCCAGCAAACACTAGTCAGTGTTAACATTATACAACTTCATAGCTAAAGGCTTACCAAAGGTTGATGTGTTTGTGTTAGTCCCTAGAGTAAGCGTAGGCTTATTTGCAAACAGTCCAGTGCCTGTTCCAAAGGAGGGTGCACTAGTGGTGGTGGCACCAAATCCAGCAGGCTTATTACCAAAAAGATTCTTTAAATTTAAAAGGAAAATTTAACCATTTAAATTAAAAGTGCAAAAAATGCAAACATTTGAAAACTTACAAAAAGTTTACATTAAATAAAAAAAAAAAAAAAAAAAAAAGAGAGAGAGGTAACTGTAACCTCTCCAGAATTCACCTGTGTACCCACGTTCCCAAAACCAGTGTTAGTTTGGCCGAAGATTCCTGTGCCAAAGCCTGTGGCAGTACTTGTGTTAGTGTTTCCAAAGAGTCCTCCAGCCTGAGAAGCAGCAGTGTTGCCAAAAAGCCCCTTAAAAATAAAATGTTGGTTTAAATGGTATATTAACTTGATGTTAATATTTATAAAACAAAAATTACTAAATTTGTGTAGACACTTACTACACCTGCTGGAACTCACCATGCTGTTGCTGTTGCCAAAGGAGAAAGAGTTGTTTTGGGTGGTGGTAGTTGAACCAAAGGGTTTGAAGAGACTGGAACCTTGCTGTTGTTGTTGTTGCTGCTGCTGTTGTTGTTGCTGCTGCTGCGGCTGGCCAAACAAACTTCCTGTAGTTGTACCAAAGGCCCCTGTACCTGCAGTGCAATAACTTAGTCCACTTTTTCAAGACAAAAAAAAACAAACAAACAAAAAAAAAAAAAAAAAAAGGATAAACCCCTTACTTGGGCCAAATGAGGTCTTGTTCTGGCCAAAACTGAACCCAGTGTTTGGAGTTGAGGAACCAAAGAGTCCAGTGCCAGTACTGGGAGTAGCTGTGGCTGCTGCTCCAAAGAGGCCACCCGTGCCAGCTGCCATAGGGTTTGAAGGACCCTTTCTTCCTGCCTGGTAATCTTCGAGCCTCAATTCCTAAAATCAAGAAAAGGCAGGCATATATTTTTCATCATGGCTTTAAATCCTTAAAACTCATTTTTGTTACACATTTTGTTTTTTGAAAGCAATTGAACAAACATATTTTACCAGGATCAAGAGAATCCAACATACCTCTAAAGATTTGTTCTCATATTCCTTCATGGCAGTGATACACTGGTGTTTGGTGTTGATGCTGGTTGTCACACCTCCTTTTACCATTGTGTCACTTCCAGTTGGTGGCTGCAGCAAAACAAAAGATTTACTTAACAAAAATATTAAAAACTAAATTACCAGTATGAAGAAGAAAAAAGTATCAATTTCTAAACAAACATTGAATTTGATTGTTGTGCCAGGGGGAGCTGCAGTGAAACTTGATGATCCAAACAAAGAGCCTGATGTTCCTCCAAAAGGGTTGGATGTTGTGTTGGTTGTCCCGAATAATCCACCGCTACTGGTGCTGGTACCGAAAGCTGCAAAGCAATTCAAACAATTACTAAGTTCCATTAAGTTAATCTTTTAATCCAAGACACTAGTTCCACAATAAATCAAACTATTTATAGCTACATCGTAATGCTGCAGGAAACTTACTGCCAAAAGTGGCTGGTTTGTTAGCACCAAAGGCATTATTCTGCTGGGAAAACAATCCTCCACCTCCAGTGTTGGTGCTTCCAAAAAGGCTGTTTGATGTGCCACTGGTAGCACCAAACCCAAACCCACTACTGGTGGAGGATGTGACAGGCTGACAGAAGGTGCTTGAGCCAAATAGGCCACCTTGAAGAAAAACACATTTTAATACAAAATCACACTGTTCACCAAATAAAAATCTTACATAAAGAACAACTACAAGCAAATAAAAAAACAATGTTTTAAAGACTGATAGATTCTATGAGCGTTTAAAGATAGCTGCCAGACTCTTCATAAACCTACTGCTACAAAAAACAGCATACCAGGTTTGCTCTGGGTAGTCCCAAACAGTCCCCCTGTGTTGGTTGCTGTCCCAAATGCTGATGATCCAAAGCCCCCTGTTGCTCCAAATCCAGTATCTGATGACAACGGTAATTATTTGTCTTTGTACAGTAGGGTTGTGCCGATAGACGATAGTATTGTGTATCGACGACAGTAAGAGCTATCAACGATACCAGATGTCTTTGTCGATAGTCAAGACGATATTGGGCTCATTCTTTCATTAATGTGTAAAATTATTATTATTATTATTATTAAGCAGCCTATTATTACCCCACTATTTCACTCAGCGCCGCACATACATGCAAATTAGTGCTAAAAAGAGACATCTTTTAAACATCCTTAACAGCTAGGTTTTATTTTTTGTTTTCTTTTACAGCACATTAACTAAAAAAAAAAAACATTGTTGCTTGTTCTTCATCATCGTTATAATAATAAAAAATAAAAAAAATCCAGTTATTAAGTTATCAGTCTAAAACAGGGCTCGTTGTGGGACGCGCGGTCCGGAGCGCTGTGACTTCTGTAGCCATCCATTTAATTTAACTTTACTTCAAAAATATAAACTTCTCCAATATTTAGTGTAAAACTGTTGGTCTTTAAAATAAATTTAAAACAATGATTTTCACCGTGTCTGATTTGTAAACTGATAACTTCTGCGAGAATGCAGCAAACTTGTAGGACGCACGGTCCAATAATAACAATGTATAACTGCTGTATCCGAATAAATAAACTAGCTGTTTTAAATATTTTTATATTTAACGTGTCAGTTTTCAATATGTTTGAAGGTATAGTATTTCGGAGCTTCCAGGCACACTCTCTTTCTCTCTCTCTCACACGGTTTAAAATCATCAAATAGCCTGTGATAAGCACAGAGATCCTCTCTCTTGCCCATACACGATAATATCGTATATTGGCGATCTCACAGGCTGGCGATATGACTATATCGCGCAACCCTACTGTCAAGTTAGGGCTGAACGATATGGACAAAATTTAATATCTCGAATTTCATGCCAGATATCTCTATATCGATACGATAGGACTATGGGTTCGGTGAAAACCAAGCATTTCTCAGAAAAATAAAAACATATTTGGAAAGGGTAGTTTTATTTTTAAGAACTGACTGCCAGTCATCAACATTAACATAAATTACCATTGTAGCGTCTGTAATTTCTTTGTGTCTGGTGAACGTCAACTCCAGTAATGCTACTGAACGCGTCAGCAATCAAACTTTGCTCTGGCTTATTTTGGGATGACTGAGAAGTCCCCGGTGTTTCTCTCATTGTCATGCACTCTTCATGCCGCACGCGATGATAGTGTTGTTTCAGGTGGTGAAACATGTTTTTTGTGCTACCTTGCTTAGTCGCAATTTTTGTTAAGCACAACACGTCACTCTGGTTTACATCGTCTTTTCTGAATCCAAAATACCTCCAAATAATGGAAGATGATTTATGTTTTGGCACCAATTCAGATTCTGCACTACCACCGGCCGCATTATCTCCCGCACTAATTTTCTTTCTTTTTAATTTCTCCGCTGTCTCTGTAGTGTGTGCGCGCTGTCTTTAGCGGTGCATTCAAGGGCACTTGTAAAACTGATGTTCATTGAGTGACTGCCAGAGTTGTATTCCGGGCAGGGCGAGCGCAGAGAGGGGAAATCTATATCGTTGCTTTTTTCGATAGTAATATCTTGAAAGTTCATATCTAGATTTAGATACGATAACGATATATCGTTCAGCCCCATGTACAGTATACATTTTTTCTAAAATTTATTTACATATAAAATACCTTAGCATACATATTTACTTACTTTGTTGCCCAAATGTTGAAGTAGTCCCAAATCCTCCTGTCCCTCCCCCAAAGGGAGCGCCAAAAGATTTGTTGAACATCTTGCACTGCTATGGAGCCTGCATATGTCTGTAAAAAAGAAAAATATATATATTTCGGTTTTATCATATGAAATACACTTCAGCTGATATATTAACAGTCAATTTATTAAATACATAAATGGTTATGATGTTCACATTTTGTTCACTAGCATGCTGAATATTGCCCACAATCTTAAGACTTGATTTCCTACGGCCTGTGCCAATAGCACAATGACTAAAATTATTTACTTCAATAAACATCACTGGCTGTTGTTTCTGCTAGGAACAATTACTGGAAAAAGTGGATGAAAAAAAAGAAAGAAAAAAAAAAACCCTGTTGTACTCAATTTTCCAAATGCCCTCTGATTAATGGTGCTTTTAGTATATTTATAAAGATGTGGCACATATATTTTAGCAAAGAAATATTTTATGTTTTATGAAGTTAATGCAAGAATAGGCTACATTTTATATTGTCTGTAATATTTCAAGATATACATACACTAAACTGAAGCACTGTAGGTTTACAATTGTATCCACATATCTTCCCACTTAAGTTTTTAAGAAAGAAAGTGTGAAGCAAAATGTATATTTTTGCTTCAGAAAAAAATTAAATATATATTTTTAAAAGCTGAGTCGTTTATTTATATTATATAAATAAAACAATCATTCTGATTATTCCAACAATTATTTAATGTGTCAGGCTTTACAGGGTTAATTAAAGTGGATTTGATAAACTAGGAATGGTGGCTTGTACACAGCAACAAAGTTTAACTGGACGTATCAGCATACTGCGGTGGTGTGTTTAAAAATAACATTTAAATTTGCATTATTCATTTTAATACTTGATATCCATACGGAAATGTGCTTTCACGAGATTTCTCAGCGCACCAGCTATGACGTTAACACAGATAAAGCAGACAAAATTTGCGAAAAGAGACTTAAATATCAAAACAGCACAAATATAAGCATCATGTGTCAGATACATATGATGTTCGTAAAGAGATTTGTATCAGGTAAATAACTTGATGTCTTGTTGTTTATGCAAGTTGACGTAAATTTGCAATGATGGGCGCCAGAAATGTCATGTGCCAGTTGACTTACGGCCTGTGAAAGTGTGTTATTTTATTTGTTTTTGTGTGTATTTGGTTTTGTGATTAACATCAAAAGCTCACAAACTCGTTTCAAAATATTTTTTGGTTTGCGCCGGATTAAACCTGAGAGAACCAGTTTGCACGGACAAGTGCGACGCATCGCAGCTAAAAGCAAAAAAGGTACCGTCATGTAATAACATTAAAGTTTCCGTTTAAAATGTAAATATGTGGAGATGTAACGAACTGTTTTCAATCGATATAGACTGTAACATGTTTCAAAAACATTTATATTTATTTCTTATATCATGCAGATATACAAATGCCTCACGTAAAGTTTCTACTTTCAAATTCACATGGCTCACTACAAATGCTAACTTGCTAGCAATCGGGCTTGAAACGCACTTTATCCAACAAACAGATTTAATCAGACTTACCGTTTGTTCCTTATAGACTGGTTGATCAAGCGTCCAGCAAAGAATTCCTCGCTCGAAAGGCTCAATATTTATAACAAACGTGAATCCGGAGTTGTTCGTTTAGGAAATCAACTTGCTAACTTTCGGTCTCTGCTCAGTGTTGATGGAGGGAAACAACGTAGCCAGCTAACCGATAGCAATCAGCGTCATATTTAGACCTCAGACGTCATGACGCATCACGTGTTTATTTGCTTCAGTTGCCCCTCTTTGTATAATGTACGCACGTGGCGGATGTTTTTATATAAATTGGTCGTTTAGGAAAAGATGATGTTAATGGTATGCGTAATCCTGTATCAGTAATATTTATAAAGCCTAATGGAAACCTATAAACATGCTACTTGGACATTTGGAAAGATTAATATAAAAATCTGATTAAACGATGTCCAGAAATATAACGGTATGCCGAAATCAAATCTAACACGTCCATAGTTATTATCAATTTTTATATAGAATGGTAATACACAGCTAAGGGCTAATTCGGTCAATTTAAATATTCAAATAAGCAATGTAGTTTATAAACGTACCTTGTTGTTGTTGTTGGCTTTAATGAATCATACAGTTGGGACCTAAGCTGTTTGTCTGGTTTTAGCTGGTTATCAGGCTGGTTTTAGAGGAGTTTTGTAGACTTCCTAGCTGGCCAGGCAGGTCCTAACTGGTTTAGGCTAGGAGACCTGCTAAGACCAGCTACTTCCAGCCTAAACAAGCTAAGACCAGCCAACCAGCCTAGACTGGTTTTAGCTGTTTTTAAGCAGGGTAGTATGTATGTCAACCACAACCCAATCTACTGTGGTGATTAGGGATGTCAACTATTAATTGATGATCGATGTCGATAAGTGATGCAATCTAATGAAGCTATGATATGATAATGAGCTGTGAGTGACCGTGAGGGGGCTGAAAAAATAATTTTCTAATGTACAAACTACGCTTTTAATATGATCCAAACATTAAACATATATATATATGTATATATATAAAATTCTAAACCATCAAGCAAAACAGAAGCCAAATAAGGCTTGGTTTAAATGCGTCCACTCAGATTGGCATGGTATCAGGGTGGGGCTACCTCTGGAACAAGGCTGCACGTGTTGCCCCACCCTATATTTTCTCTGATTGGCTTGGTCGTCTATAATATGCATAAATTATAGAAAATGCTCTGAGTTGGTGTAAAACAGTAGTGCATGGATTTATGAGCAAATCACCTTTTGTAAGCTGTGTAAATTCAAATTCAAGCTTAAACAGATTTGACTGATTATTGTTATGAATAATTAGCAGCATATTTAATCTGAGAATATCATATTACTAGGATCCTGGCTCAGAGAACCAGGACAAATTCAGTTGTTTATGGTTAACTTTACTCTTTGTGTCTGTTTTATTGAATCATGACATTAGATTTTAGCTGCTGCAAGTTTAATCTTCTGGATCAGTTGAATTCACAAATAAATCATTCAGTGGTAGCCTATTTGTGAACCAGCTGACTGAAAAGAATCAGCTCAATAGATTTGTTTACACAATGGGTTTTGGAGAAGATTTACATTTTATATATTTATATTACTCTAATTAAATTAGTTAATCATAGTATAAATAATAAAAATGTTAATAATTTTAGGGTCATGGAAGGTTTTTTGTGTTCTTCTGTCCATTATAATGGAAGATTTGTGAAACTACACAGCTTTTTTAACACAACCTTTTAAACAACATCCGTCCGTTTGTGTGCCGATAGACCAATCAGAGTAGGTATGGGGCGTGGGCGACACATGCCCCACCCCGATCTGCAGGGCGCAGCCAGGGTCTTTTTGAAATGCGTGGGTTTCAAGAACTGTACGTTTTGACCTGTGGAGGGCAGTACGCCTAGTACCGTATACACGCGTATATCCTCAAGAAGAAGACAACTACATATAGCACGAGGCGAAAGCACACGTCCTTTCTGTTCCGAAGCAGCAGAGGACGTCTGTGTTCAGAAAAATACGGTTGATTGCTGGTAAGTACAATGGACACGTTTTATCAATAATATCTCATTACATAATGTGTTGTGATGAAATCTAAACTGAAAATAGCTGGAATTACCGTCAGATGGTTCAGTGGTGATGATCGGTTTTCTGAACACGCTAATTGTGTAAAACAATTGTTTAAAATCTGAGCTGTTTCTTAACAATATGTGTCTTCCTAGGTGTTCTCCGAGGGCTTCACAAATTTATGGTGAGTTCTGAATAAATGTTACTAATTTTAAATGCTGAACTATTTCATTATGATGAAACCTAAACTGATAATAGCTGGAATTACCGTCAGATTGATCAGTGGTGATGAACGGTTTTCTGATTTGAAAGGGGAAAAAAAATTGTCTTCTGTGTAAAAATAAAAAAATGACTGCAGGTGACCTAATCTGATTGTTAATTTACCCAACAGATTTCGATAAAGGAGATTCTTCACACTTTGAACTGTTGAATTGAATTATGTTTGTGTGTTGTGTATTATTGTGGATCAAATCTTATTAAAAGTTAATTCAAATATAGTGTGTTCTTCTTTTATGTTTCTGTTGGGTGGGGGAATTTCCTAACATGTTGGTACTTTAAGAATATTAAAAAAAAAAAAAAAAAACCTAAATCCAAGACCTGAAACAATGGACAAGAACCTAAAAAAAAAATTGGCACAAATAAACATGCAGATTTTGTAAGTCTTTATTAACAAAAAGAAAAATTTACACGAGCTGCATTTCCCCCAACTTTTCAAACACTTAAGCTCACTAAAGCATTTAAATTTGCCTTAATACAATGGTCAATCCATTTGCTAGTCGTCATCTTTTTCAATGTAGGGCTTTGCAGCAAAACGAGCCAGTTGCCGGGCCAGATATCTCTCTTTGGCTGAATTGACAGTCTGGTCACTGCTGCGTTTTGCAAATTTGTTAGGTTTCTGTTCATCACTTTTGTTCTCAGTTTCCATAACTTTTTCATTGTCTGTGTGCCTATTGTTCACCTCTTCTTCCTCTTGTTTTTTTCTTTTGCTTTCCTTTTTTTGGCTTTCTCTTTCCTTCTGATCTTGCTCTCCTTTGCAGTCCCGTTCCCTTTCCTTTGGGCCGTTATCTTGCTTGTCTCTCTCTCGTTCTCCTTTACGGTGTCTTTCTCTGTCTTTTGGACTGCTGTTTCTTCTGTCCCTATGTCTGTCACCTTTGTCTCTGTCCCTCCTGTCTAGACCTCTGTCGTCTTTTCTGTCCCTTTCTC
This sequence comes from Enteromius afrohamiltoni, assembly GCA_034779775.1. Taxonomy (NCBI): domain Eukaryota; kingdom Metazoa; phylum Chordata; class Actinopteri; order Cypriniformes; family Cyprinidae; genus Enteromius; species Enteromius afrohamiltoni. The sequence continues at coordinate 5,439,646 of JAUYWG010000022.1, read as the reverse complement.
TTTTGCGGTCCCTCTCTTCCTTTCTGTGACTGTGCCTGCTTTCTCTATCTTTGGTCCTCTCTCTTTCTCTATCCTTTGCTCTGTCCCTGTCTCTTTCCTTGTGACTCCTTTCTTTAATGTCTTCCCTCTCACGATCTCGCTCATCATCACTATCTGAAAGAGGGGATTTTTGTCTGTAGTTCCGTTTTGAGTGACTGCTGTTTGTGGTGGTCTTAGTGAATGCAAATTTGTTATCAAAGCTCTGGTCTTCGTCGCTGTGGGATTCTGCTTCACACTCTCTTCGATTCACTTTGAGCTCCGGGGTCAGTGACCGTTCTGCTGCTGCAGAGCCTGTAGCTTTCTCCTCTCTAAAACAAGTTAAAACTGATTAATAATCATTTTATAAGAGCTATACAGACCTACAAATAGTGTTTAAAACCACTTTAAAATGTGATATCAAATTTACTTAAAGATGTCATTTGAGTTTGAATATGTCTCATACTATATGAATTACATTTTATGGATAGAGCAGTTAAAATTTTGCTGGAAGCAGGGGGTTTGAATTTAAAAACGTTTTGATTTTTATTGAGAGTTTGGGTTCTTCATTCATCGATAACTCGGCTGGATTTGACTGATTTTAAATTGGTTGGCTTTTCAAAGCTCATCCTGAAGTTGCGGTCATGGCAACAGGTCCATAAGCTTAAACCTACTTGGAACCAGGCTTATTTAATGTAAACAGGATTAGATTGCTACTTTTTTACTAAGATTGTCCAGGGACAATCATTTAGAAATGCATTTAAAATAATATAATGTTGTGTAGTTTGGAAATAACTTAATCTTGACCCTTAAGAAACTTTAATTCATGCTGTAACAACAAATCTGCTTCAAAGATAAAATAGAATAGATCATTTACAACATTAAATAATAAATGTAAAGCCTGTACAAATATTGTGAATACAAATAATATTATTATGAGTAATTTAAAATGTTGTGAATACATAATTGAGAATTTGTCATTCTTCTAGTTATTTACCTATAGCAGATAATTAATCTAAAATCTACTTCCATGTTCCACAATAAGGTGGATATCAATCTGAAAATCACTACCAGCATATGTCTTACCTTTGAGCACTACGATCAGGCATTGCCTCCTCTCCAACTGTCTGGTTGAGAAGATGTCTGTAAAATCCACTAAGATCCTTCTGCTTCTTGACATCCAATGCAGCTAAAAATTTAAACAAAAACTAAATATGTCCACTTTAATACTCATTACAACAATTAATTATAGGTATATAACTCACCTTCCAACTCTGCCTCCCTCTTCTCTCGCTCCAACTCCTCCTGTCTTTCTTTAAGTTTTTGGCGATAAGCTGTGGTGACAAAGGCCTCTTTATCAGCAAACATCTCGCCCTCAGCTTCTCTTTCCTTCTGGATTTTTCTCTCATCACGGCGTTCCTGTTCCTTCTTCCTCTCTTCGACTGCACGCAGCAGCTGGTTAATATACTTGGGCTAAAAGAACAACAAAATATGTTCATTTTGAATTGTTATCAAGTAGTAAGTACAGTGTACTACTCTAAAAAATGACCGTAAAACATAATGCTCTAATATAACAGCTATTAAAACGTATGAGAAAAATTTGATCTATAATGAATCTTTTTCCAATAACAAAATGTTTAAGTATACCTTTCTGTCTGTGCCACCCAGCATTTTCTTATTGCTTTCTAGTCTCTGTTTCTGAATATCATCATACACACTATCATACTCATAGACAGTGCTGTCCTCTTCAATTGCCTTTTGCATCTCAAGACGGGTCTGAAGTGGGGGAAAAATATTTTCAACACAATACAATTCATTATTATGCAAAATTCTTGGCATGTCTTTCATTGTTACCTGCTTCATCATCTTCTTTTTGACTGACTCTTTCTGCAAGCTCTCCCCAACTGAGGTCTACAATATAAGAGAATGTGTTTTATTATAGTGAGCTTAATTAAGTGTATAGAAAGCAGCATGCAGATTCATAGGAGCTGTCACCTCCTCATCAGAATCATCTCCAAATACAGAGGGGCGGGCGAGAGGGGCAGATTTTGATGCACTCTTCCGGGACAAAATGAGCCCATACCTAAAATGCACAAAAGTATGAATACAGCTTAGTACCTATCTACTATGTGGGATAGTTAATTAAATCTTAGTTTAACACACATCTTTTTCGCAGACATTGTCTGCGTTTCAAGCAGCCTATGCTGTTTGGCAGGTCATAGTTTGTAAAAAAAAACTGCTTGGTAGCCAACTAGCTAAAAGCAACTGAACACCAGACTACCTAAGATGAGAGAACAAATTATATTAGTTTATTATTTATCCATTTAAAGCCAGCGTAGGATGATTTGTTTTTGCTTCAGTTAGGGAAGGCGTGCAATGCACAGCCAATTTCATACATGGACAGCAAACAAAAGAGCAATAATATTACACGGAGCGAATTAGAGGTTTAGTAAAATTGCAACGTGTAAATACAGATTATATACAATTTATAATATAAGTAACGAGATTATATGCTCATGGTTTGGGGATAGCATTGTTAGCTCGTTGGATCGGAGCATATTGATTAGCTCACTCTTATCATGTTTTACAACATGCTTACACAGCCATTGTACAATGTACGACGAAATACACAATAAAGTATTTAACTATGTCTTGTGTAAGTTGACAAAATAACTATAATTTAACATGAGACACTTACTGTTTACCGGGGGCCGCCATCTTGCTTCGCTAAATATCTGACATATGCAGATTCGCTAATTTAAAATCGATTCAACATTAAAACAGCAAAATGGAAAGGAAATGCAATTAAGCACAATCATTTTAGAAAAAACGATACATTTAACTGACTCCTTTTATGGCTATACGTTTTCCATAATAAATACGTTTACGTTGTTAGGAAAGTACCGTTTGTGAATTTAACAAAATGCTTTTTACATATTATAAAATTGACTTTGGGGAGTGTCTGTAAAACGTTTCACCAATAGGTTTCATAGGGAACATGCATGGAACATGTATGTTTATAATTGTGCATGAAATAAGTTTACCTATTTTTTAAGAAGCTGCATCTCAAAACACTTGCAACACCATCAGTAGCCTATATTTCCCCACTATTTAATATATAAATTTGATAAAGCATTCAATGAAATTTAATTTTGAATTAAATGTTTAAATAAAGGAATTCATATAAATTAAATGCAAGCAAATTAAAAGATAAATAATAAATAACTACATAATACTATATTTTAATCTATTTCCGTAAGACTTACAAATATTCTTTGTACTCCAGGAACTGAACGGTAATGCTGAAAGCGAACTCTTCAAGAAGGTACAAAACAGGCGGCCACTAGATGGTGCCACTTTCTTTAATATTGCGCTTAATCACCAAGCACGACACCCCAGACAAGTTAGGATCATGCTATTGTAAAAAAAAAAAAAAAAAGAGCACACATTTTGTTCATTTAGCAACATTCTTACAGAACAAAGTGTTACGGATATCAGAAGATGTTGTTCATGTTAATCTAATATGTAGGAACATGTACTGTACAATAGGTCTACTCTATGCCATACATATATTACAAAGAATGATCTGATCAAAGGTTGGTCTACGTTTTTGTGGTTGTATTGTAGCTTGCAATTGAGTACAACAGTTGTTATTTCTATATTGTACAAGCATATTTATACCACATGTCCATTATATGAAGAGGGTTTTTTTGTTTGCTGTTGTTGTTTTGTTGTTTTTTGGTGAATTAATTTAAAGCAGTTAAATATGTTGGATACCCTTTCTTCTAATTTATCCCACTATTAACCCAAACTCTGTTATACCTGCCGTAATCCTCTTATTTTCTCCACTCTCACTGTTAATGCCATTCAGTGAGACTTAGGTAAGCAGTGCATCCGTGGATGTGGTTGATTGGTTAGAGGCAAATAAAGCAAAATAAGGAAGAAGAAAGTTTCCACTAACACTTGGTGAATCTGTGTGTGTCAAATGCTTAGGGCCATGAAGCAAAATGGTGAACTATCTATTCATCTTTGAAGTATTACATGGGCCTCAAAGAACTAAGTTGCATTTTCTTTGGCATGTGTGAAACAGCAGTGTGGGAGTGGAGGTTACAAGAAAAAGAAAAGCCACAGCTTGTCTGTAAACCCATTTCCTGTCTGCACATCATGTGAGATAACAGAGAAACTATTGTATGTTTGTATACGTGTATGTATGCATATCTTATATTTATTTGGTCTATTCACTTAATTTATTAAGAATTCTGCTATCATTTACTCACCATCATTTACTCGCCTATTTTTTTTTCTTCCTCAAGATGTTTTAAAAAAATGTTGTTTATCAAACATTTTTGGTTCCCATTGACTTTCATTGTATTTTTGTCCATATAATGACATAAAATACAAAAGTTTATATTCCACAGAATAAATAAAATAATACACGATTAAAATGACAATTGATGTGAAAATGATGATTGAATGTTTGATTTTTGGGTGGACTATTAATTTCATAGCAGTGGACATATATGTGGTATGTTTAGTAATAGTTTAAATTATTAATAGAACCCCACTCTTTTAATGGTGTTTAATACATAATTTCACATGCTTTTTCAGTACACACACAGTTAACCATGGCTTGAGGCCACTGAATCTTGACAGCTGGCGGTTCCAGCGCATGCGCAGAGCAGTCACAGAGAGGAAGCGCGACAGAGCAGTAGCAACGGATGAGCTGTGGCTGATATCCCCTGACACAATTATGTCTGTCTCGCCACCGCCAGTTTCTCTCAGGTATCCGTTTACCGGAGCCTGAATGGCGTTGGTAACTGTGCAGCGGTCGCCTACTCCAAGCGCAACCTCCAGTCCGTGCGTTTCGGTAAGCGACTCGCATCTTTTTTCTCTCTCCGACACCTTCTACCGCCTCGGTACTTTTGGGTTCATTTCCGCTGTTTCCTATAGTCCGTTTGTCCTCAGACGCTACAGAAATACGCATGCGTGTATTATAGACTCGGAATAACATTGTTGTCCATATGGCTCAACAAATATCTGGCGACCGTGAGAAATGGGCTGTATCTCAGTCTTGGAGATTTTCTGCTAAATCTGCCAGTTGTTTGTAGTGGCATTCCACAGCCAGGAAGTGTTTTGTAATAATTGCTCACATGGCTCTAAAAAATATGCTACAAATCAAAGCATTTCTTTTTTCTTTATTTGACAATGTATCAAATAGTTAATATTTCTATGCAAATGTGACGATGACGATGTGATTGGTCTTCAAACGAAAGTCGTTTTGAAACCAGGAAGTAAACACCCAGTCATAGTAAACACTAGGATAGTGAAATGGGATTATAAATGTAGCAATACACGTATACATTTGTAAATGAATGCATATGCCTAAACAGTAGTTCAATTCGGATTTATTTGTAGACTCTTCAAAATCAATAACTTATCATTAAAAATTTAGAAACACAAACTATTTTGGTTTTATTATATTCATAGTACTTTTGTTAAATTATGTGTATTTTTATACTTTGTTTCCTCATCAAAACAAGTTAATATAATAAATGTTAATACAGTAAAATCATTGTAATTTATTATAATTTTCAAAGCAGTCTTAAGCTAGCACAACACATTTAATAAATATTTAAGGAATTAACTTTGACAGCCTTCTAATTCACAGCAGTTGTAGGTCATTTTGTATGTCAATTTAATGTAAATCATTTTTAACACTACTAAGTTATATGACGCGTCAGCGTTGTCTGTTTAGTTGCTGGAACATGTTGGTGCTGGTAAAATCTGAGTCAGTATTACAGAGGTTCGGTTTCAGGTTCTAGAAACCAATATTCACTTTCACTATTATCTTCTTTAGCAGTACTCTTTAAACAGACTGTTTGCTAAACATGTTACGTTAAGAAAGCAGTATACAAGTAGTATCTCTAATATTATCTCTTTTGTTGTCTTTCTAAGCTCTTGTATCATGTGATATCTGTGAGAAATCTAATGTGAGAGTGTCTATCTAATCTAAATCTAATGTCTTGTGAGTCTCCTGGAATTTGATTTCTATGGTGCACCAAGTTAATTCTAGTCTGGTCTTGGTTTGCTGTACTGTGCTTTAACTATGCTCTTATGTGAACTGTGCTCATGACTAAGGTATGCATTGGATAGTCAAATAATTTGGAGGTTTGGATTGACAGTCATTTGCTGCTCAAAACCAAATAATTCAAACACAGATTTCATAAGGCGAAAACATTTCCATAATGCAAAACACTGAGCTTTCATTTGTGTTTATGCAAAATTATTCCCATGTAGGGTCATGTCTGTCATGAGTTGCATGAAATAATTTGTTCATTGGTAACCCATCTTTTGCATTCATTGTATTTCCAAATATGGCAAATCTCTTATAGATGCAATGCATTTCAAATTAGGCATAATACTGATGTGAGTGACTAATTTTTGCTGTAGAATTATTATTCCACACAAGGAAACTTCTTTAGTGTTTTTGTTGTGTGGTGCAAAGAAAGCTTCCAAATATCCTGTCAGCCTTTATCACACTATTTATTAATTTGATATTGTGCCTTTCTTGGTCTGTTTGTGTTCTGCTATCTGGATCAAGATGCTATGCTACTCTGAACTGCTTCTTTAAAATGTATTGATCACTAACAAGAAAGCGGCTTGATTTCTTGGACCGATCAATAGTAGGAGCACAGAACAGGACATTAGCCAAACAAAATGCAGGAACCAGCTAATGCATTTGTTCAGGTTATTTTTTAGTGTATGGAGCAAGATGGCTGCTTTAGTATTTTGTGAACAAAATAATTGGCGTGCAAACATTAATCACATTTATTGCTAAGTATATAATGCAAAGTACTGGTTGGCAATGGAGTACCAAAGCGGTACATACTGCAGGGCATCTTTCAATAAGTATTTGAGCTTTTAATTATATTTGTGAAATTTTAAATATTTTAAAGCAAACATATAACATTGAGTGTAATGTCAACTAAAGCTAACCATTTGAAGCTAAAATACAATACTCAGTTTTAGTGGATGCTCTGTCTCTGTATTAACTTATTTAAAAAAAACAAAACAAACACATTATTAAAGATTGATTTTATGCTAATCTTTACATTGAAGTTTCATCATATTTTTTAGCCTGATATTAACAACCAGAGGTAGTATATTATGCTACAGATCAATGTGAATAATAAATCTGCTTCATTTTATTTATTGTTTTAAAGGAGTCTGGCAGTGGGGAAGATGACCGCCGATCTCAACCTAGAAGGTGAGAGAACCTAATTCTGAAACCTTTCTCAAAAGAGCTTTGATGTCTTTTCTTCAGTATCACTGGGCCACAGATGAGATCTCAATTTTACAAAATATTAGACAGACGTATATACAGTGGGTAACGAAAGTATTCAGACCGCCTTAAATTTTTCAATCTTTGCTATATTGTAGCCATTTGCTAAAATCAGTTAATTTATAATAAGTTAATTTTTTTCTTCATTTATGTACACACAGCACCCCATATTGACTGAAAAAACAAATATCACTTGGTCCGTATTTAGTATTTAGTAGAAGTAGAAGCACCCTTTTGATCTAATACATCCAAGTCTTTTTGGGAAAGATGCAAAAAGTTTTTTTACACCTGGATTTGGGAATCCTCTGCCATTCCTCCTTGCAGATCCTCTCCAGTTCTGTCAGGTTGGATGGTAAACGCTGATGGACAGCCATTTTTAGGTCTCTTCAGAGATGCTTATTTGGGTTTAAGTCAGGGCTCTGGCTGGGCCATTCTAGAACATTTTCTTCTCCCCCAATAGCTCTGTTTGGCCTGATGGCCAGCTCTAGGAAGGGTTCTGGTCATCCCAAATGTCTTCCATTAAAGCATCTGTGCCTTGACACAATTCTCTGACAAGTCTCTGAGCTCTCTTTAGGCAGTTCCTTTGACCTCATGATTCTCATTTGCTCTGACATGCATTGTGAGCTGTAAGGTCTTATATAGACAGGTGTGTGGCCTTCCTAATCAAGTCCAATCTGTATAATCAAACACAGCTGGACTCAAATGAAGGTGTAAAACCATCTCAAGGATGATCAGAAGAAATGGACAGCACACAGTAAAATATATGAGTGTCACAGCAAAGGGTCTGAATACTTAGGACCATGTGATATTTCAGTTTTTTCTTTTTTAATAAATGTGTATATATATATATCTTTCTAATGACTCCTTGATTATTATATTATATAATGGTATTGCTTTAATTTACTGACAGAGAGTAAAGAAGCTCTCACTTTCATGATGTTGTTAAAAAGTCGAAATGATGTAAGCAAATCTTTTCCTTAGGCGGTTACAGTGTTACAAGATCTCTAAAGATTTTCTCTAAAGATATTGTAGCTTTATATCTCAGCTCTTTAGGGGTCAGAAGCTGTGTCAGAAATCAATAGCCTGCTGTCCTAAACTGAGACGTCACTTGGTCTTCACATTGGACATCACATTGTTTTTTATTGTGCCATTTTAATCAGACATCCTTAAAATGTAAAAGACTAAAAGTATACTTCCATTTTTTTTTCAGAGTATCGAATGTGATGGGAAGTTCTTAAATGTCTGTGTCAATGAATAGGCCATCAGATATATAAGACCTCTGTATTAACACAGACATGCTGTAAATTGACAGATCATTGCAGTGTAGCTCTAATTTCCATGGACATTATTATCATGATTGCTGGGACATCATATGAGACCTGCTTTGAGATCCAGTGATTTTGTCATGTGAATTTTAACAGTTATTTTGTGACAGCTTGATGTGATTTTTCCTTGTGTTGTTTTATCACAGTGAGCAAACAAATTCAACCAGTTTGGTCTTTACTTGCTTCCCCGCAATATTTCCCATTTTTTCGTGGGAATAGTATATAAAAAATGCTATATATGTATGATTTAGCTCTAACCCAATGGTGTGCATGCATATTAACATCAATGTAAATTAGTAATTATTCCACTGTAGCAGCAGATTAGCCTGGGCCTGCCCATACTTCCTGTGACGCTATATTCTATTTTGCGAGCAAAGTTAGTCTGGCAAAGCTGCCGTTTTAGAGCATTTCCGTTCCCAAAAAGTGTGAACCAATGAGCTGGCAGCAGTTCTGTGACATGAATCCATACTGGCTTTCAAACATGGCATGTACTGAGTTGCAACAATCATTTAACTCTGCTGTTGCAGCTGTTTTGAGAAATTTTCATGACAGGATTTCTTTGAAAATGGAGCAGAAGTAATTAAAGTAAGTAAAGACATTTTTCTACTGCTTTAATGAAGCTAGATGCAAATGGTTACGGTGGCTTCAGGTTCCATCGCTACGGACACTACGTCATCGGAATGAGTGGTCTGATTGGTTGTAGATTCGTCCAGTACTATACAGAGGCATCTGATGGACGCAGGTTAAGCCCACCTCTCAGAAGGTGGGTAGTAAGGGAGCTTGGCCAGACTAAGCCCCTATGAGCTTTAAAGTCGCGGAAGCCAGGCTAGCAGCAGATCAGTATATTTCTTATAAGACACAGAAAGTATTCTGTTTGGAGGTACTTTAAGACAGTCCAGTTAATTCTGATTTATAAAGAATTGGGACTGCAAGCAATGTCTTTCCACTGGAATAGTTTTATTAGTCATGGCTGAAGGGCACCAGAAGGGTGAGAAGAGCTCAGTCAAAACAGAGATGGAGACGGCTGTCAGTAAAAACATGGAAGGGAGTAGTATGAGACTGGTAAATTAAATATTGTGTTTGCGGTATTGCAGAGATTAGACAAGTACATTCATAACTGATCAAGCATATAATGCAAGGCTTCTCAATCCTGGTCCTGGAGGTCCGCTGTCCTGCAAAGTTTTGCTTCAATCTTGATTAATCTCACCTGCCTGTAGCTTACAAGTAATCCTGAACATCTTAATTAGCTTGTTCCGGTGCGTTTGATTAGGGTTGGAGCTAAAATTTGCAGGACAGCGGACCTCCAGGACCAGGATT
>JAUYWG010000022.1:5394437-5422174 GCA_034779775.1 Enteromius afrohamiltoni | reverse complement strand
TATGTATATGTATATGTATATGTATATGTATATGTATATGTATATGTATATGTATATGTATATGTATATGTATGTATAACATTATCCTCATTATTGTAGGGTGCCAGAGGTGAGCGAGGGCCTTCTGGTCTTCCTGGAACCCCGGTAGGTTTCTACTTTTGCCTGCTATGCCTCAGATTGTCTGCTAAAAGGTCATTTCTGGCAGGATTGCCTTTTTAGCCCTCTTTTCTTAGAAACCGAGAAAGAAACTGTGACAGCAACCCCAGATGGCTTTCAGAATATAGTTCACATCATATAGAGACAAACCAATGCTGAGCACTTGTTTCAGAAGCACAGCAAACAGTGAACTGCATGACTTCATCTAGTCACTAACATTTCCCACAAGGCAGTGTTTGTTTGCACAATTAGGTTCAGTGTTTTCAGATAGAATGGACCAATTAGGAAGATTAGTGTATGTATACTCTTTTTGGAAAGATTAATGCTTTGAATGCATGCTTTTTGTTTTCTATTTGTTTTTGCTATCAATTACAAAGGATTCCAGGTCGATAACCTCGACTCTGAGTAGCTGTGATGTGTATCAATTTCTACTCCGAAAACAAAAAGCAACAATGAAAGCTGATCGTTGAAAGTTTTTCAAATAGTTTTCCGATTCTGTGAAGTAGTTCAGTCACTCTTTGCTAGTATTTAAAACCAAGTAAAACAGGCTGAAATAAAGAGGAATTTTAGTTTGACACGATTGCTTTTGTTTGTTTGTTTCTTTTGTGCATTATAAAGGAATATATTTCTAACTGTTGCTTTCTTATTATTCTTTTTTTATAGGGGAATATTGGTTTCCCTGGTCCTCAAGGGCCTCCTGGACTGCCTGTAAGTCAAAGCGTGCCAACTCACGATCAGCTCAGATAGACACATAGACACTGTAGATGTTTAATTACCTCAAAAAAACCATCTTCCCTTGGATGCCCGTGACAGAGAAATAAAACTGTATTCTTGTAATGCTTGTTCAATTATCTCTCCTTAGCCATTGTGTATGTTCTGCTGACAGGTTATTTTGCAGTGCCTTGAACGGCATATTTTAGCAGAGATTTGGGCTCACTGATGGATTGAGTCTGAGCCAGAATGGATTTTATTCGAATGTTGTCGAGCTTTATGCTTTGTGAGCTTTATCTGACTTTCTTTAATTTGCTTCAATCGAATCCGTTTGAAACAACAAACTCAGCGGCGTATATCTTGTGCCGTTTTTTTTTTATTTTTTTTTTTTTTATTATTAGCACGGAAAAACAGAAAATAAAGATTTACAGTAGGCCAATGTTTTCCGGATTGAAACTTTCTGTGGAATTGATCCGTTAATAGAATGATATATGACCGAACCGCTGAGGAGACTCTGCAGTCAGCAAGATTCAGGAAAATAACAAATAGACATTGGCAAAAGGAGGGATACTTTTCTTCTTTTTTACTTATTATTTAAAATGAAGCCAAATACTCCCTCTTCTATTTGCGTTTAATGTGCAAAGACAACTGTAAGTGAGCTATTATTAAGTTCCTGAAGGCTCTGGGAGAATTTCATAACTTTGTTTTTTGGACTGGTCTGATATGTCAAAGTCTGGCTCAAGCAGTGATGCGAGTTTAGAACGGACTGCTTTCATTCATCATTCTAAAAATGTAATTAAAGTTAAACCAGTGAGTTCAAATACACCTTCTAGACACGGAAGTGCGTTTAATGATATAACACGCAAGACGCTTTTAAACCTGCATCTTTTAAATCCGTTATTATTATTATTATGCTGTTTTATTTTTCTTAAGGGAAAGGATTTATGCTGAAATCCATTTGACCTTGTTGAAGAAAATATTCTTCCCACAGGGTGCAAATGTACTTAGTTTTCCTCAATCCATTTTAATGAAGGTCAATCCATTTAGAAAAAGTGAAACATCATTAGTATGAGAACAGTCTGTTTGGGAATATTATTTTGTTACTTTTCTGATCTCTCTGTTAACTGCTTAACGAGCATTGACCTTGGTTTAGGAAAATGTGTCAAATCTGTAAACCTTTAAGTGATGTATCTATGCAGGATGCGTTTACTGAAGAATGATCTAGTATGAGATTCAGCTCAGGTCCATGCTTTTTTTCATTATGCATGCAGTTGTTAATAGGGATGTTTGGTCCCGTGACTATAAAGGTAAAAACAATTAAAACAATAACTCTGCATCATTTGTCTGTTCCTGGAATACAAATGGCAGGAAAAAGGGATTCATTAATTCATTCCCTTACTTTCAGCCTTCACTTAGGAAATAAATGGCAGGCTTTGGCAGGAGTATTAACTGTTTTGTTTTCCTGTTAAGATCACAATGATGTGAAATGGAAGGTTGTAAAAACATTGGCAAGTTTTTGTATAATTTAATATTGAATTTCTTTTGTATATGGCGAATAAAATGTTTTAATTTGCGTTTTTGCTGGCTGTGTCACTAATCATTTTTAATATATATTTATAATAATTTTTAATTATAGGGTCAACTAGGTCAAAGAGGGACAGATGGACTTCCAGGACACAAAGGAGAACACGTGAGTAACTCAAGAATAGATACTAAAAACGAAGCCAATGGACAGCTTGCTATGTTATTGAAGAATTTTTTTATTATTTTCACAAAGGGTCCACCCGGAAATCCTGGCTATCCTGGATCCATGGGACCACCTGGGCTTCCTGTAAGTGGTATTCAATTTTTAGCCATTTGACCAGATGCAGAAAAAAATCAAATAGTAATGTTTGATGGTTTGGTGGGTTAAAATCATTATGCTTTTTCTTGTTTTTTTTTTTTTTTTTTGTACAGGGCCTTAAAGGAGAGCGTGGCAGTCAAGGAACCGCAGGGCAGAAAGGAGATTCGGTAACAATTCGCTTTTTAAAATCTGTTAAACAGCTTCTGGTTTTCAGATCATCCATTTTTAATGGGATGTGACTATTTTATGTCAGTAATTTTGTAATTTATTTGATCAGAATACAGTAAAAAAATATATTTTGTGAAAGAATGCAACACATAAAATGTATTACAATTATTTTAAGTGTTTTTATTTTTCAAAAGAACAGTATTTATTCAAATAGAGGTGTTCCATAACTAAATAAAAGTGTGATTTTGATCAGTTTACAATGTCCTTGGTGAACAAAAATAGTTATTTTTTTAAATGTACATATACTGTACTTTTCAGACCACCTCAACCTTTTATTTTGACTCTCCTTTGGAGGTTCAAGCCACACAGCAGCATTCACACAGGAAATCGTAAAATAGCTTAGTAAACAGTTTTTGAGACTTTGCACTGTTTTTATATAGGGTCCACCGGGATCTCCAGGTTATCAAGGACCAGTCGGCCCTGCAGTGAGTAAACATCCAGATTTGATGCCTTTATTGTTTTCTGCTTCACATATATATACTCTTACCTGAAGTCATGACCCTTGATTGCCCTTCACTACTTTGTCTTTTATCATTGGGTTTTTTAACACAAACCCTTATGTTTATAGTGGATGGCTGATAATCATGCACAGTGTATAAGTTAGAAGCCAGATTCCCTTTTGTATTCTCTTTGTAAGTAATAACTCTCAGATCAAACAAACAAGCTTCAAAGTTTTTTGGATTCATTGTGAAAATTTTTGTTCTTTCCTTTGATTGTATTTCTCACAAAGATTAAACAATGGCCTCAAAAACTGTGACAGTTTGTGTTGTTAAAAAAAACATATGTTTCCTTGTCTGGCAGGGTCCTAAAGGGGAAGCTGGAACAGGGGGACCCGTGGGACCAAAGGGAGATCAGGTATGAAAGCATGTTGCTGATATATTTAACAACTGTTCTCTTATGTTTCTGTGTTTCTATATACGTCATATCACACTCTCATGATACCTTATTCTTTGACATTACAGTATGTAGAGCAAGATGTTCTGTTTGCATCTTCAAATTTACAAGCCCGATATCTAAGAACTGTGCTAAACATACATACCTGTTTTTGTTTTCTGGAAAATAAATATTTATAACACTGTGTATTTACTCAACAAATTCCCAGGTGTAGCATCTTCATTTTGCTGTTATGATTACAATTTGCAGTGTGCATAATAACAGTTCTCGCGTCTTTTGTTTACAGGGCTTCCAAGGATCTCAAGGATTCCCAGGACAGCCGGTGGGACTCATTATCAGTCATCTTTCAGTCATAATTTCCCCCCATAGTTTCACGCAAAAAAAAGTCACATTATAGAAGTGAAACGGATTCTAAAATGCAATTAATTTTGACTTTCATTTTGAAATAAGCCTCATTTCTCTGAACATGCTTATGGGACAAGCCAGATGTCTCACTGTTGCATTCCTGTCTCCAGGGTCCTCCAGGTTTCCCAGGAAAAGCAGGTCCTCCTGGTCCTCCGGGACCACAAGCTGAGAAGGCAAGTGACAGCACTATAATGCCTGAACATGCTTTGATAAATGAAATTATACAACATAGTGACATTCCTTGTTCATGCTGGAAATAAATCCTTACATGAGCAATGACATTTGATAAATGACTCATCATTTGCATTCACGTGTATTATCACTTATGGTCACTTTGACAAACAAGAGCTCTCATACGCCATGCTTTAGTCATAAAGTGGCTTGACTGGATTTTAGATGCATGCACTCACCCTTACTTTATCTGCTCCCTTAGGGTGCTGCTGGAGTTCAGGGCATACAGGGACCCACAGGTCCCCCAGGATCTCCCGGGTCCCCTGGCATACCTGTAAGTCTCAGAATCCTCTGGATAGACACTTTTAGCGGATTTCCAGCCTATCTAGTGTCTCTACACAGTTATATCTTTCGCAAGGTAATCATATTGTTTTGCATATTTTCTTTGTTTAAAGGGACCACCTGGAATGGAAGGACTTGATGGCAAAGACGGAAAACCAGGTTTAAGGGTCAGAAAAAAAAAAAAAAACATATATATATATATATTTAAAAAAACACACGTGTATCTTTGTTTCTATTTTATTTTCTGTTTTTACTATTCCTAACTGTATTTTACTCTCACAATTAAACAGGGTGAACCAGGCGTGCCTGGCTCTGCTGGATCCAGAGGAATGCCGGTATTAACCGTACCATATTTTCTTTCTTCGTTTTCACTTTCCAAGTTCTTTGTAGATTTTATCAGTGACACATGAATACCGAATCAACAGTTAGAACAAAGACTGAAACAAAGAACAAAGTCAACTTTAATTAGGCATCTCCAAGGAGAAGCTTGACTTGACTTTTCTCTGATTGGAAAAGGCTTACTTGTATAACTGTTTCTCATTCCAGGGTTTCAAGGGCATCAAAGGACACACAGGTCTCCCAGGAATGAAAGTATGAGGCTTTTCTTTGAGTTTCATAGCCGTGTCATTATTTCTGTTTGAAATGTATAATGCATAAATGAATAAAAAATTACTGTTTCCATTGATCCTGTCTTTAAAGCTGATGCCTGTAATGTTTTTGATGTTGAAATGCTTTCTTTTAATGAGCACAGACAACTACAGAAGTAACATTGCACTTTCACATTGTTCTGTTTGTCTAAATTGCTCTTCATGCCAACTTTAAGCTCAGTCTGTAGTGTAAGTTTGGAACAAGACAGTTTGCCATCCCAAACGATGGGAAAACTTTTAGGAAAAAGTCATTATTTTTGCAAATCCATTTGGCACTTTCAATGATTCAGAACACAAATCAGTCCGTATTTTAATTTATCTCATTGTCTTATAATCTACATCTTTCATTGTTTTCTTTAGGGAGACAGAGGACCTCAGGGACCTGCTGGAGCAGCAGGAAGATCTGGGCTTGAGGTAAACTATCTTCTATTGGATATATTGAACCTTTAAATGTGCTATAGATTTCTTTACAAATGCTTTCAAAAGATTTCAGATAATGAAACACTTAGATTCAATTTCTGCACATTTAGTTCAGTAACATACTTCATGTAAATAAGTAAACGCAGATGTAAATGCTTATGTACTCCAAGAGCGTGATCCCTCTGAACATACCTAATGTGTGTTGTCATGTTACTGTGGCAGTAACCTCAATACTCAGGGGTAAGATAGAGCTGGCTCTTTTTACTGCTTTTTTCACTGTTTTATACACAGAGTGGAGATAAAGATATATACTTATGTCTATAATATTATATATATAATATATAATTCTGAAATATTCTGTTTAAACAGTTGCTCTGTAAGTTAGAAGACAGTTAACACTATAAAAACCTTGCGGCAATCCTGAGAACCCATACTTGCATTGTGCTTTTTTTGCTGTCTGACACAAAAAAGGAAATATTTTTTACTTATATTTCAGGGTGATCCTGGTCCTCCTGGACCTCAAGGTCCACCTGGAGCTCCAGGACATGTGGTAAGTATTAAAAAAAAACTTGTAATTTGTACATATACACTACCCTTCAACAGTTTGAGGTTGATGAGATTTTTTATTTTCTTTTTTTTTGCAAAACATTTGACCTGCCTCAAATTTTTGAATGGCAGTGTACAGACAAACCACTTGAGAATATGATAAATTAACACTTCTACTGGACATTTCTAGGGTGCTGCTGGATCTTCAGGACCACCAGGACCAATTGGGCCCCCTGGAGTGGTGAGCAAAAGTCTTATAAAACATATAATATCTCAGACATGTTTTTAATTGTTTGAATGCTCCAATGTTTCTTCATCAGGGCATTAAGGGAGACAAAGGTGAGGCAGGAGAGAGAGGACAGTCTGGATTACCTGGCCCTCCGGGGCTCCCAGGACATCCAGGGCTGATGGTAAGTACCTAAAGTTGATTTACTATAAGGGTTATATACAGTATATAAATATTTATAGTGTCTAATCAAATTGTTATTTTAAACCAGTTTTCTGTCCTTGATTGGTAATGATGTTGTTTTTCTGTAGGGTGAACCAGGTGGTGATGGAGCAGCAGGCAAAGATGTAAGTATCTCCTTTGATTTGCTTCTGTATACATCTTTATGCAACTTTACAATCCCTGTCTGATTACGTCTTAATTCCAACTTGTCTCCACATTGGTCTGAAAAAGTGTTTATATGAATGTTGGACTTTTTAATGCAACTTCTAATTACCAAATTACTTTTATTTGGACATGCACAGATGAAAATGTAGAATTAGTTACAATGATTTTTTTAATTAGGTGTTTTCACAACAGAGACTTCTAGATAACAAAGAAAACTCCCAGCTGTCGTTTTCAGAATTTTAGAAACTGTAATTTTGGTTTATTTGAATATAAAGATCCGGTTAAAGCAATTATATTGAAATATTCATAATCAAAATAAGTCTAAATTCTGGTTTATATAGCAATGTGTTTGCACAAATGTAGACCCAATGATTATTACTGCAAAACTTCTACTATTTGTCCTAGTTTCACTCCTATAATTATTTGTAACCGCAGGGAGCCCCAGGCCTGCCAGGAGAAGCTGGTCCACAGGGACAGAAGGTAAGATGCATTGTTTTCACATCTCTGTTATAATGTCTTTGCACCACTGAACGCTGACACCTTTTCACATGCATTAGGATACATCTTATTCAGACATAAGAGAGAGTGTTCCCCTCCCATCGATGTGTGCTCAACACATCCTGCTTACATTTCTTTAATGAAGTTGTCAGGTGGCTCCATCTGCATCCACAAGAGCATGTTATCTAACCTCACTTTGCCTTCACTCTTTGTTTTTTCCTCCCTAATCTGCCACAGTAGCCTGTTTGAACACCACTCTCAGCTTACATAGTGACACCATTATACTCTATAATAAAGCCATAGAGGAGCCTCTATCTGTCACTATGACAGGACAG
The DNA here is from genome assembly GCA_034779775.1 of Enteromius afrohamiltoni. NCBI lineage: Eukaryota > Metazoa > Chordata > Actinopteri > Cypriniformes > Cyprinidae > Enteromius > Enteromius afrohamiltoni. Next base: position 5,414,365 of record JAUYWG010000022.1, on the reverse strand, counting down.
CATTGTCAGGCGTTTGAAGTTTAGGTGTGAATGAGATGAGAAGCAGTGCTTTTCCCTCGACCCATTAGCAGAAGCCCTTAAATGTGTAAACAAGTGACTTGCTCTATATAGACTGCTACATGTACAACATTAGTGTTGGGAATGCTTCTTGAAACTGTAAAGTAAATACACTGAAGATATTTAGGGAGCGGTGTCTTTTAAAAAAAAAATGTGTTACTATTAGCATTAAGTAAACTGAAAACATAACAATAAACTGCATTAACTAAATATATATCCACAAAAAATAATAAATATGTAATTCAAAGTAAAATTCTAGATATGAAATTTTTTACAGGTCAAGATGGATCTTTTTAAGGAAACAATAGTTGTTGTTTTTTTAAATGTGAATAAAAATGAAGCTGTAAAGGAACAGAAGCTTACAATGCATTGTAAGATACATTGTAAACACAGTATCATGGCATATACAATACATTTTATTGTCACTATTTTTCAAAGTGTTTTCAAAGCAAAAACAGGCAACAATACAAGCCATTAAATCTATCCCTCACCTGTCTGCAGTCTTCCCTGACTAAGCGGCATTGATTAATCAATAGCTAATTTACAAAAATAGTTATAAAAGCATACATAACCAGCAGAGGGCTTTTTAAGAAGCAGAAAATCACAACTGAATGCGAACAAGAATGAATAAGAACACGAATAAGTGTTAATTTATCGAATCTTTAGCATTCAAGGCATTTATACATGTCACCCTTATCATTAAAGTAGATGGGATGCACCTTGAAGATTTTATTTTGTGGACTGTATAGTGCTGAGCACGACTTTCTATTATGCAGTGCTATTACAGGGATCATTGAGTAGTCTGTGGTCATTGTCCTAGAATTACCTGTGTAGTAAATCACAGCTGCTCCTTTGATCCTATCCAGGGCGAAGCAGGAGTTGGAGGGCAAAGGGGACCCCCAGGAGAGCGCGGACGTCCCGGCCCACCAGGAGGAGGCTTTGGATTTGGCTCCAAAGGACCAGAAGGGATCATAGGACCAATCGGACCCCGTGGTGAGAGGGGAAGCCCTGGTTCACCTGGACCAGCTGGTGCCCCCGGACCAGCAGGAATCCCAGGGAATGATGTAAGATTTTTTTTACTGGTGGTACACAGACTGACTAAAATAGATGAACTCCGCCTATAGCATCATGTAGTACTATATCTACTTTAAGAATCCATAATCGTTTTTTTATTTTCTTTATCCACCGTATTTTTTAAATGAGAGTGGACATGTATAAATAAATTAGGCTTAAGCTGTCATCTATGTAGTTATTTTTTAAGTGTGTGATACATAAGATGTTTTATTTAGCAGAATAGTAGATCTATATGAGTATTTAGACTTAACATTGTATCTTTTTTATCCAGGCTGTTGTAAACTATGATGACTTAAGGTCCTTCATCAGGCAGCAGGTCATTAAGATCTTTGATGGTAAGAAGACTTTTGTAACCAAACATATTTGTATGCACTAAAACGTAATTTCCAAATGGTTTATTTAACAGTGTCTTTAGATGATTTAAATTTAAACATTTAAACATTTAAATGTTTCTTCAGTCCCTCACTTCATATCAGTCTATGCAATAATAGTATATAAAGTATATAATAGTATATAACTTTACACTTATGATGGAAGTCTATGGGGCAAATGTAAAATTTTTGTAAATGCTTATTATTTATTGAGGTCGGTTTTAAGTTATTTTGTTCCTGCAGAGCGTATGGGCTACTACATGTCCCGAATGCAGATGCCGGTAGAGATGGTTGCATCCCCTGGTCGACCAGGACCCCCAGGGAAGGATGGAAATCCAGGCATGCCAGGTCCCGCAGGCATACCGGGCCGCCCCGGACAGATTGGCCGTGAAGGAAGACAAGGGCCCATGGGTCCACCCGGTAAGAAGAACTAATGTGCTAATATTTCCTTCAGCAGTCCGTTGTTCCATTTGCCCAGTCTTCCACATGGATGCTTTCGTATTTGTCCCCAGGTGCCCCTGGTGTAAAGGGAGAGAAAGGAGATAAGGGTGTAGGAGAGATGGGAGACAGTGGCCCTCCGGGTGCTCCAGGTCTGACTCCCAAGTTTTCAAAGCCAGTTTTAAAGCAGAAGTACTTTTGCCAGGTTTGTGGTATTTACTCTACTGTAATTTCCGCTCAGGTGTTCCTGGTCCTCCTGGTTACGGTAAGATGGGACCACCAGGTCCTTCTGGTCAGCAGGGCATCCCTGGTGTTCCTGGATCTCCGGGACCCTCTGGTGCAAAGGGCAAGGATGGTCGTTGTCACCCGTCAGACTGTATGAGTATGCCCGTGGAGTACAGTCCAAAGGGCCCACCTCCCAAAGGTCCCATGTACTAGGAAGTGGTTTAAGAGAAGTAAACGATGGAGGATGGTACCCACTGATTGACATTCTCCCAGTTACCTACCTGTACCTGCTAAGGCTTCTGAGAAGAGCCAAGGAAACCCAAAGGATTGAGGTCATTTAATTTCCACAATGGCGAAACACTGCTTCACCACCAATGGGAACATTTAAAGGTTATCGTCTGCTGATGAACCAGTGGAGAAAGTCTAAGAAATAACTTACACCACTACAATTTGGTGCAACATCCCAGAGCCTTAACCCCTAAATGCTTGCCACTTGCATCATTTCTAAGTTTGTGTTTGATCACTATAGACTTCTAGATCCCTGGACACATAAAGGTCTTTATTGGTGGCCAGATTTATTCAGCATTCAACCTTTTTCATTTCTTTTCCAGCCCCCATAAAGGATATTGGTTTCCATCTGACACTTCACACCAGTCTTCAAGGTCCTTTATTAAATATTAAAGCAATATTCTGAGTTAAATACAAGTTAAAATCATCCATGGCATGCTGTTGATTCATGCAGGAATTATTTTAACTCATACCTGAGTTTGTGAAAAAAAGTCTTTTTTTTTTTCTAAATGAGGTATGAACCAAAATGATTATCTGCCAAGTGTGCCATTGATGCTGTTGCTAGGGCTTGTGTTGAATCTGGATGTTTCTTTAATAAAATCTTTGTGAGGGGGTTGTTTTGGCAGCTGCTAATTTTGCTATTTAACTGCTTTAGCAAAGACAATGTGGCATAAATATCCATCTGTTTTCAGTGAATAATCCCTTCCACGGTGTGAGCCATCTAATATGAAATAGTTTGAGGTTATCATTGGGCATAGATACACAGTTACCTAATTAATTATTTTAATTATTCAAAATAACATCCCCAAGGGCTTGTGTTGTACATATTCATGTTTATATGTAATGGCTTTTTGTACTTAAAAAAAAAAAAAAGAAAAGAAAAGAAATTGACATCAGCATGGCAGCCCTTTTATGGTCATCTGATATTTTGGAATAATTTTATAAGCTCTAAACAAATGGATGTTTTGTAAAGGTAGGTTTTATATGCGAATGTGGGTTAGAAAGCAATTTTGTGATGCATCACGGGACGGAAAGAGAATGTATTTTTATACGAATATTTCAGTGACACCTATCTCTTGATGAGCTCTGTGATGACATCTCCTCCTCCTCCACCACTCTGGACTCTTAAACTTGAATTTTCTTTGATATACTGTACCACTTGCAGCTGAACCATCACATGCTTTAGAAAACTCTAATCTCAAATGTGCTTTGCTAGTCATCCTAAACATCCGAACCCAACCTTCACACTTCAGTCATCTCTAAAGCAAACAGCATCTCACTGATTCTCTGCTGCGTCAGCCAGTCTGATGCTTTTACACTCTGCACTTTATCCTCTCGTTGTCACTCCCTCAGTCTGTGTGCGTGTGTGTGTGTGTGTGTGTGTGAGAGAGAGAGAGAGAGAGAGAGAGTGAAGATAGTGAGAAAGACTCTGTATCTATATTGGGAGGATAGCTACAAAAGCCATTCACAGTTCTCAAATTATGCAGTTTTCATGAAGTGAACGTTACAAGCATGTCAATTTCAGATTGGCCTTTCAACCTCTTTTTATCCAAGCTTTTAAAAAAAAATCTCCCCCATCATGCATCTCATCATAGCGCTATTTGTATGTAAAGTCATTTGTGTGCAAATTTTTTCTTTGAAGAAACTTAGGAGAAGCAATAAAAGTTTTGAAAGCAGAGTTCTCATTTGTCAGTCCCTGAAAAACATATCTATATATCTATATTTAGGGTTTTTTTTGTTTTTTTCAATAGCAACAATTTTATATTTACAAATGATGACTGAAATGTCTTGAAATTCTTAGTATTGAGCCCAGGGCTACAGAGTTTCTAGTTAATGTAACACAATGTAAATATCAGCATATATGATAGTGAGGGCGGTGGTTTGGAAATAGAAATAAGATTGCTTATACTGGAAAGGGGTGACAATGTTGTAACCTACAGTGATCAGAATATGAATCAGCAGTGTAATGTGAGAAACATGAGCTGTGTCCCAATTGCTGTTTGCATTATGTCTTCTACTATCTGGTGCAGGGTTTTTCAAACTTGGGTCCGGGCACCCAAATATACTTCAAATATATATATATGATCGCATCCAAAATAAAAGATTTTGTGGATGTAATATATGCAGATATTGTTATGTACACATAAACTTTTATTTTGGATGCAATTAATTGTTTATATTTTATCTTTAAAAGTTAAACTATTTATTCAATAAAACAGTGGAACTATGTCAGCACCATTAGCCTTGTTATTAATATGTAAGTGCAAAACTAATTGCATCCTGATAAAACACCAAAAATAATAATATGGTGGAAGTATGCAGCATTAATTGACTGACAGTATGTCATGATGATAGAAAGTATTCTGATTGATAGAAAGATATTTCTAACTGATGAAAGATGAGATTGACCAGTCAGAATTGAGAATTCTACAGACATGTAGAATAAAAAGATGTAAAGGAGTAATACAGATGTTCTTCTGATTGCAGTTGTTTTTTCTCCAGAAGTGACAGAAACATCTAGAAAAAGTAACGCTGATCGAGAGCTTGAAATTATTAAGTAGTATTCATGTGCATTTATTGTTTGGTGCTTTTTTACGAACAAGGCTAGATGTGGAAATTAATATATTTTATTAAAGCAAAAAATAAGTGTGAGATCCAGAGGAGCGAAAGTAAGTTCTTCCAAAGTTGTTTCTCTTAGATGTTTTATGATACAGAAGAACATTGAGTTTTACAAAACGTTCCTCTTTATTGATTGGGGTTAATCTGAACAATCAGGCAAGAAAACTTGAGTGTTTACAGACGAACCAAAAAAGAACAATAAATAGTCTGTTAATGAAGATAATCAGTTCTTCTCTAAGTACATAACACACAGTATGTTCAAAGTGGCATACAGGTTTGTAATTGACCAGAAAGGCTGAGCATTGTTTGGAGTCTGATCCTGAACGCCGATTAAATTCATTAACTCTGGATCTGTTTTATATTCTAAACCCACCCTGTCCATACAAAATTAATACACATTTACAAAGATTTACAGCATGGAATTGAGGATAATGTTAATGGGAGCACATCACCATCTCACCTAGAAGAGCAGAACAAAGGTATTGCTTCATGGCGGAGATGGGCACAATACAAACAGGGGCATAACGTACACATGAGGTATCAGCTCGAGCCGGGGAAGATATTCACTGAAGCACAAGGTAAATGAATCTTGTAATAAAATAGCTTTGAATACTTTTTATTGGTTCAATTATAGGGGGACTTTCCTGGCATTTTAAAATCTCACCATCATCTTTTATCTTTTAGGAGTTTGGATCAGAATCATGAAACAAAACAAAAAAAAACAGCACCTTTTGAATGTTATTCTCACTGTTCTTCTAGTCCAGGGCGCATGATGATGATGTCATCAGTGATGTCACTGGCAATGTTCTCACATCTCTTTGTACCGTGAGGTTGGACAGAGCAGCAGCGGCTGACATTGCTAACTTAACACTTCCTTGCCGCAGATGTCAAATCATATATAAACAATCCTACTACATGTGAAAAAGTTCAAATATCACGCAGCAGCTGTTCCCTCCCCCCTCACAATGTGTCCATTGAAGAGTAGGCCTACTCTTTCCATGCTTCTCCCCAAGACTCTCTCTTTCTCTCCCAGATGTTCTTATGCTCCAGTAGAGGGCTTGATTTAAGTGGATGGGCCCTTTACTGTTCCTGCCTCTTGTAATCTGGGAGAAGTGTAGGCGGATGCTGCCAAACATGCAGCTGCTTCACAATATCCAGGAAGACCAGGGGGACCAGCTTTTCCAGAACGCCCTGGCTCACCCGCTGCACCCTGGGGTCCTCGCTCACCTGGCCTACCATCACGTGCAACACCATCAAGACCTGGAGGACCTGTGAGAAAACGGGATAGGCTGCTGAGTAAACCGATTCACCCGTACACAATTCAGACTTCACCAGAGGACTTTGAACTTACCTGGCAATCCAGGTGGTCCCGGTTGGCCAGGATGTGGTCGTCCAGGATCTCCTCTCTCTCCCTTTGCACCCCTCTTCCCTGCAAAATAGAAACATGGAGATGATGTTTAAATTAATGAGGATGATTGGTGGTATTTTCTCAAGATAAAGATTGAAATTTAGAAGGTTTTTTAACCTTTAAGTCCAGTGTTTCCTATCTGGCCTGGGCCCCCGATTATGCCAGGGATGCCACGGCCGCCTGTCAGTCCATGAGGACCCTGAGGTCCTGGAGGTCCAGGTGGTCCTGGAGGACCTGGAGGTCCCATCACACCTGCTCCACCCAACACGGCTCTCTTAGAGCTCACCGCTACCGCTGCTAACTTCTCTGTCAGAAGAATGCAAGTTCAATATAAAATGATTAAGCTGAAAAACAGTAAAAGGTCATTCATGCAGAACAAAGAGTGGTGGAATATTAAAAAAATCCTAGCCCTAGAGCTGTTTTTACTTCTTTTGAAATGAATTCTGTGTTGTTAGAACATCATGTGAATGTGCAAGATTCTGCAAAGCCTTTACTGAAGCATTGTGTTTTTAGAATACCATGTCAAACATGTGTTAAGTCAAACTTAAATGGGGATATAAATGCAAGATCCGGAGACTGCAGAGGACTGGGGAAAAAAATATTTTTCTTGAAATTTGAACTTATTTTAACTTCAGTGGCATGTTTTTATAATGACATGTTATGCGCAAGACATGTATAGGCTTACAATCAGTGTTTGGTGCTTGTACATCAGTTTCAGTCATCTATCATTTCCTCTGATTTTAGGCATTACTCCTGGGTAAGGTTAGGTTTAGGTGTAGAGATATGGTCTATAGACTATATATTTGCATTAAAATGTTGTTCCAGGGTCAACAAAATATGTTGATCTAGGGACACATCGAACTTGGCAAAATCAGGACGTGCGTGTTTATACAGAAAAACAACAGAAAAGTAGTGCAATTGAAAAAAAAAATTTCTGTGTGAAGCTCCTCATGCAAGAAGAGGAGCAAAAGATTGAGGCTCAAGCAACAGTGGTCAGAAATATCCACTGCATGTTGAAATAGAAAAACAATAAAATAAATAAAACCTCTATGTTATTAGAATGCTGTGTTGAGGGCCATTCACACACATTTGCACATTTTACAAAGTTAAAGACGCTGCAAAAGACACAAGAGCAACAGTAAAATATGTCTGTCTACTGTTAGAACAATGAGAAAGTAGAAGAGTTGAATGGAAAAACGTATTCTGTGTGAACAACCCATTACGCCCAACACTGCAAAATAGCCTAAATGTGATCGCACAGGTCAAACACATACATCTAGCTCATGTTTACATAGAACAGCAGTGAAAAAGCAGCCCAGTAGAATACAAAAATGTGTGATGGAGGTGGACGACCCCCGAAAAGAATCCCTGCAAATAGTGTTGTACCAGTCACATCTGACTGGGTGTCCTGCAACATTGGGTAAATATCATTATTAAGATAACAATCCAAAGGTGGACATTCATTTGTTGACCAGCTCTCAAGGTGTCACGGTGAACAAATCTTCACATCTAATCTATTTTCCAATGGGTAACGAAAGAGGAATGCTTCCCCTCGGTTCTGGCGAGTGTGTGGGCATGTGTAAGTGAAGGTATGTTTGCAATCTCAGGCTGAAAAGCTGAGGGATTACATTGTGAAATGGTGGGAGCCAGAGGAGGTTATCACCGGCCAGTTCAGGTCATCTCTCTCTTGCAAAGTAGAAGGCCAGAGAGCAGAGACCGACAATCTCAGAGAAAACAGAACCGTGTGCAAGTCAGTTTTGAACAGCAGATAAATAGCTGCAGACTACAAAGTCCGCAGTGTTTGGCAGGAAAGCTGTCCCTGAGGAGTGATGATGCACGTAAATACATTTCAGTGGATGAAAAGTGCTGTGTAGATTCAGCTCAATAGATTACAGGTGGCCTCTTCCTGACACACTGATTGCAGCCAATTTGGATCGCAGCCGTTTACAGAAGGAGCAATGATTGTTACTTACCTTGAAGCATCTTCAGGACCACGTCGATAATGTGTTGATCTGTAGCATCACGACCCTGAAAATAAATAATCATAAGAATCAAACATTCCTTGTGTGGAACACAAAACAAGTTATTTAGAAAAATGGCCAAACTCCTTTTTTCAATATGTGACCTTGCACCACAAAATCAGGTATTAAGGTCAATTTATAGAGACCTAAGGAAAGTGAATAGTGACCACAGCTGTTGATTATTTGGAAAAGAGCAGGGGCCTGTTCCATAAAACAAGTTTACCAAATAAGCCAGGTTTATTTCAGTTAGCCTGACTTATTGCCAGTTAATTTGGTTTGAAATAAGTTGAAATCTGCCAAAAGCCTGGCTTATTTGGTAAACTTGTTTTATGGAACAGGCCCCAGGCCGGGAAGCTAAGCATCTCCATTTGGATTTGGGACAGCATGAATGCATAAATGATTTCATTTTCGGGTGAACTATGCCTTTAAAAGTGTGAAAGAGAAAGTATCTGAAAGAGTCAATCCACCTCACCGCTAAGAGTTGTTATTATTTTCTGAAAGTGTTTTTTTTTTTATTATTGTGGTGAGCACTGCATGCTACTGCAACCTGTCTGGCTTGTGCAACACTTTGGCTTTGTTGTATTGGAGGCAAAAATGCTGCTGTCTGGTAAACTGAGTTGTTTGTTGGGGAATGTAGCTTGAGAATTGTGATGGAAATGATTATTGGGGATTGTTGATGCTTTTCATCACTCACAGATGGTCCTTGTATTCCTGGCAACCCTGGAACTCCTCTTTCTCCATGCAGACCACGTGGACCAGGTAAGCCTGCTGGACCCTGGTCTCCTGGTTTACCAGGATCTCCAGTAGGACCGTTGTGCCCTTGATCTCCGGTCACACCTTGCTGTTGATAGAGGAGGCAGTAATTAAGGAAATAAAGAAACTAGGATGTTCACTATTGGTTGTTTTATATAGGATGAGGCTGAAGATTAAAAAATGTAAATTTATCTTTAAGGGGACATATGTAATTTCTTTATTACTATTTCTACAAAATGGAATAGCAACAATAATGCAAAAATGACACTAACCTTTTGCAAAATTAACCTTTTGCAAAATTTTGCAAAATTAAAAAAAGTTAGTTGGTAAGTTTATATATATATAAGCTTTTACTGTGTGTATATGTATATGTATATAGATATATATTTAGCTTTAGTTTTCTTTTTAGTTTACAGTATGTATTAGTTATTTTTATGTGCTTTTGACATTTCTATTAGTTTCAAATTTAGACATTGAAACATTTTAATTAATTTTTTTTTATTGCATTTCAGTTAGCCAACCAATTTTATTTCTTATTTTATTTCAATTCCTTTTTTTCTGTTAGTTTATGTTTTTATTTGCTATTCATATTTAGTTTTCAGCATTTCTTTCAGTTAACATAAATTACTTTCATACATTTTATTTTATTTTTATTAAATGAATGAAATTCAATTTTAGTTAACAATAACAGCGCTGTGTACATGCCATGTTCACCGTCTTCCATTTGTATGACAAAAAAGTAGTCCTGTCCTAGTCTCACTGTTGAGGGCAAAAGTTATCACGTCAGAGGGCTTGTTTAAATGTGCTCATAAAACTGACACAGCATAAAGTATTATAATAAAAAAAAAGCTGACATAGTCAATCTTTGTCATGTTCTTCACCATTGTAAAACAAACTACAAAAGCTGGATCTAACCAAATTATGTATTTCACCCAGCATTATCGTTGTTCTTCACGCTGTCCTTACCTGTCCCTTAGGTCCAGGCTCCCCAGACTGTCCCTGTAAGATGGAGAGATGCAATTTTAAGATGAACAGAATCCTATGGAACCAATATATTAAATAAATGTATCCGACTACAGACTTATTTACCTTCTCTCCTTTCTCGCCAGCCAATCCCTCTACTCCAGGATCACCCTGTGAAAGAAGCAGGTGAGATCCATCAATGTCACCTTCAGTCGTTATCTTTTATGATGTGCACTGTGATGTATGGTTTCTATTTCACTCCATAAATACGTGTATGTATTAATCTGAGGGTATACTCACAACGTCTCCCTTTGATCCCACTTTGCCTTGGAATCCCTGTAAGGAGATGCAATTGTACATCAGATATCTCTCAGTGTCAGCCTTAATGGGTGAGGCGCATGGAATTTATTGTTGGTAATATCTTATTTTACCGTAAACTCTCTGAGCACATTAAATCAACTGGCTTTTACTGCCAATATTCAATGTATTAAACGGCAAGGATATTGTAGATTAAAGGACAACAAACATTAAAGTGTCCATAAGAGGATATTTCATACTGAAATGAGGGGTATTATTTGGAAACATGGACATGAATTATCTAAGTGCATAGATGCCCTCTAGTGAAAAGAGTCAAATGACGAGTCAAGACTGCCCCCATGTGGTCAAACCTCATCAGTTTAAACAGGAAGACAGTTCATTGACCGTTAATCACTGTTTATATAGTCACAAACCTTGTCACCCTTAGTTCCAGTTAGACCCTGAGCACCTGGGATGCCCATAGGTCCCCTCTCTCCCTTACCCCCCTGCAGGAATAACAGAGAAACAAGTAAAAAGGTTTGAAATTGACATACTTGTGTGCGTGAATGTAATGCATCATAAAGGTATTTATAATTTATGTTGTATAGCATTATTTATTTTTAGAAATAATTATAACCAATTTTAAAATGCATTTATAACATTTGCAGATTCCTTGTTAAATATGAAATACTTTATTTATTTGTGCATTATTATTTCTAAAGGTGCAATCGTATGTAGATAAGCATTATAATTTATTATAACTGCGCTGCCAATTATTCATGGGATTATACCAGTACATTGTAAGGTGCATTACAAGGCATAAGTAATGCATTAAAATATTATAAACATAATACACTATAAGATATAATTTGCATATAAAATCATATATACATATATAGAGAGACTTCCAGTGTTACCAAACATCTTTCATTATTATTATTCATAAACTTTTCTATGATTTGTCTTTTTTTTTTTTTTTTTTCCTGGATTTCTTTGACCTTGGCAAAACCTGATTACAGCAGAAACAATAATTTGATATAATTAAATGTAAATGAAAAATAATAAAGAACTTACAGGCAAGCCAACAATACCAGGAGGCCCAACTGGTCCTCTTTCGCCTCTGTCACCCTATTGGACACAAAGTGAAAATTTAAGAAAAGAGTGTTTCCTTCAGTGTTAATGGAATGATTTATCAATGAGGATGGCCACTGACCTTTGGTCCTGGGACTCCCTCCATGCCAGCTTCACCTGGAGGACCAGGCTCTCCCTGAAAGAATAGGAAACATGAAAACCCGAAAAGGTTTTGTATTATGCGTAAAACTTACCTTGAATGATATGACTTACTTGAGGTCCTGGAGAACCTTGCATTCCCATCAGGCCTCGGGGTCCGGTCTCACCCTAAACTCAAACAATAAACAAACAAATTGTTGACAGAACAGAATGAAGCACTAACTGATAGTATGGTATCAAAAACTACGGTTCCACAAAAACCATGTAGGCATACATGAAATAACTGCATGATCTTACCTTAACTCCAATCTCACCCTTGGCTCCAGGCATACCAGGCAAACCCTAAAAAATATGAAGAATTGCATGAAGAATGAAAGTAGTGACCCCTGCAGACCTCCTCCATGTCTGTCCTCTGTGCTGATATCAGAACAAGGCTGCAATAACTCATCCTGTTAGTGAGGGTGCCTGTATTATGGCTTGCGCAGGTACGTTGTGATGTTTTGTATCATAACCAGCATGCTCCATTACCCCAAATCACCAGGAGAGTCATGTTTGATGATGATGAATAGTTAATAGCAGGAGCAATTTCAAGGTGGTTTAGGCTCCAAAATAGTCAGGGCAAGAATGTCACACTGGGACTGTAAGCAGAAAATACTCTAAACTTTTACTTTTTTTTCTTAAACACCCTCATTTAACAAAGGTAACACAATGGACAGATACGAGGGAGAAGGGAAAGGGTTCCTTGCATATCTAATGCTGACAATTACTTTGTCTATGATATACAGTAGAAAGGATAATTGTACTTACAGCATCTCCCTGATGACCAGGGGCTCCAGGTCTTCCATTTTGTCCTGTAGCGCCCTAAAAAAAGTACCGTGCAGTATTTATAAATTATATATATATATATGTGGTAACACCTCAGTATAGGGAATGATTCTCACTATTAACTAGTTGCTTATTAGTATGCATATAGTGGTATTAACATATGGGCTGTACATATAAAAAAAAAAATTAATGTGTATATACTTTTATTAATATAAAATGTTATAATATATAAATTTTTTGTAATATATAAACATATATTTTTCTTAAATATATACATTAATGTGTGTATTATATATATATATATATATATATATATATATATATATATATATAAGTATTTAATAAATATTATTTATTTTATTTTTTTTTTCACTTTTGCTTGAAAAAGTTGCATTGGTGTATTGTTAATATAAAGGCCCAAATATGCTGCAAAAACTAAATCTTCTAAGAAACAATACTTATAACAATAGTTAACAATAGTTGAGATGTGCCAGACTTTAGACACACAGTCACATGTGCATACTCCCATAATACTTCATTCTCACGCTTTCAAGCCAACCTACAATAGCACTCTCATAAAAAGACATATGGTTATGCACATGACTCAAAACAACAGGAACACATGCACTAAATGAATCCGTGCCTCTCTTACTTCTCTGTTCTCTCTGCTATTCACGCTCTTGTTTTATAGTCTGCATAGTCTGAATGTCATTGATTGGCGGGAGATATGTTGCATGGGATTATTCAAAGAACAGAAACTCGCACACACAGATCCCCCAGCTGTCGTAGTGATGGGGAACAGAGTGTTCTTGTTTGTGTCCTGTACAGAGAGTTCGGTGTGTGAGCTAATGCCCTCGAAAACGTAGTCCTCCCATATTCCCCTACTGAACTCAGTGTCTCATGTTGCACTGGGGATGTATAACTCATCAGAATTCATAGAAAAGAGAGAAATAACAAAGTGTTTCTTTCGTATAATAGACAAAGTTGAGATGGGTGTCTTCCTCTCAAGACTTGTTTAAGAATAAACTGATTTCTAAATGCAGTCAACTACGTTTTAAATTTCACAAAATAACCTCGGAGAAATCCACCAGCATAATTAAATAAGTTTGTTTTTCTGTTCTGTAGGTTTTTACATTCTGCAAAGTTTACATTGCAAAGTGTCACATGATCGTCATCTTTTAAGAGGATGATAATTTAAAATACACTATGGACACAATACATCCACTTAAGTTACAATTATATTTCTCATAGTTATAATGCATTGTAAGTCTCATATCATGCTACTAATGTTACTTTTATAAAGTGGACAAATACCATTTATCAGTAATAATAATATTATAAAAGGTTAACAGCCAAAAGATCATTTGTCAGATCAGATGAATGTGTAATATGACACATTTGATTTTTGGTTTGGTTATTTTGATGATGCCCATTAGACAGCTGTTGATAAGTTAACTTTGCAGCTACATGTCAGCTAGTTTGTATCAAAGTATTAGTAGTGTGTTTGCTAAATATATGCTAACACTTTATTTTGATAAACATTTTTGATGTCAACAGACATACTGAGTATAGGATACTTGGCAAGCATGTGAACATTCTACCTACTTGAAAGTATTAGCTAGCTCACATTAGCCTTGGATTAGCCTCATAGGAAACACTCAAATAACACTCAGCATCTAACCACTCGCAAGATGTTGTAAGGTGCTGTGCATTGTTAAATAAACGATGCCAAAACATTATATAGTCCATTATAAATTAAGTAGATTATATATTTTATTCATAGTGTATTATAAACAATCATACTCTTACGTTATAATAACAAATATGTAAACATTATAATGTATTATGATGTTTTTAATTAATATTAGTGAGATGTTATAACACATTATATAGTTTTTTTTAATAATACATAATATATTAATATATTTATATATAATATAGTATTACCTTTATAATGTATTGTAAATACAGACTTCATGTATTTACATTCAGTTTTCCACTATATTTAAAAAAATCTTTTTTTTTTTTTTTTTTTGTCCTTAGCATCAGTGAAAGCTTCCTAACAGTAAAAGGTGCTGCCCTTTTCCTTCCACATGGGAATGGCTCCACTTCCTCCTCTTGCTCATCAAGAATCACAGCACAGCGCAGTAAACATGCAGGTAAGGGCATTCGTTAGACAACGTGCAAAACAGGCAATAAAAAGGATGTGAATATTCATAGTTTATGAACAATTTGAACTTTTGGAGCAGGGGACCTTCAGCAGCACCTGCAGACGATGTTCACATTACTGCGGCCAGAAGACAACATCCGTCTGGTGAGCACCACACACCACACAGTAACTGGTTCTCTACCAAAATAGTGAGCCAATAATAGCCAAAATCAGCCCACATTTCTTGGATATATCACATATAAGAATCCATTAAGAATCCAAATCATAGCATGAAAAATCGAAAGAATTAACTCTGCTTTCCTGCAGGCTGTGCGATTGGAAAGCGCTTTCCCACAGTGCACCCGTTACATGGTGGTGGTCTCTACCAATGGCAGACAGGACACAGAAGAGAGCGTGGTGCTGGGCATGGACTTCAGCCCCTCTGACAGGTTTGTGTGTGTTGCTTCTTGCACTGCTAAGTTAAACCAATCAAATAAAGTAACAACTAAAATTAACATTTTGATTTCGTTGCAGTTCCTGTTCCATAGGCATGGTGCTTCCTTTGTGGAGTGACACACGGATCCACCTGGATGGTGACGGGTAGGCGTGGCAAATCTGTTAAAACCTGACACATAAGATTCTCCTGCAGCTACATCAGAGAGTGTTTCACTTCTTTGTTTTCTTCACAGAGGTTTCAGTGTGTCTACAGATAACAAGATACACATATTCAAGCCTGTTTCAGTCCAAGCCATGTGGTGGGTGCCTATGTCTTTTTTCCCTGACATTCATTAAATATGTTTTTGTTTTCTGTTAATAAATGTTTTGTTTGTTTGTTTCTGCAAGACATTTTCAGCTGCTGAAACTTTGGTGCATGAATATTTTGATCACTTTTACTGAAACTTATTATTATTGCATTTAATTCTGTCATATATATAAATAAGGTTACGTATAAAAATGCCATTTGCCCTCTATTTTTTTTTATTGTATTGTTCCACTAATTGTTTTTTTTATATTTATATTTTGTTAAATAATAAAAACAAACTATATGTATTTATGTCCCCCCAAGAAATACCAGTTCATTATACATTATACATTATACACTTCAAACAGTATGTTCATAATTAAGATTAAAATTTAAAAATATGCATAATAAAACACACCAGCAGGAAGACAAACTGTAATGATAAATATAGCTGGATCTGGATGAGACCAGAAGCTAGACCCATGGAATTTATTTTTTTTGTTTTTAAAGTGTTTTTTTTTTTTTTTTTTTTACTATTATTATTTAAATTATGAATATGAGAGCTTATTATCATTGAACTGTTAAATAAGTGGACCCTAGTTTCATGTCATCTCTATTAAAGGCTGATATTGTACCAAAGAAATGCTTTTAGTATTAGTCCACCCTGATATGGTAGCATGTTTTGATATTGAGCAACCTTTTCTCTCATTCTCTCAGGTCTGCCTTGCAGTCTCTTCATAAAGCCTGTGAAGTAGCCCGCTGTCAAAACTACTTCCCAGGCAGCCTCTTCCTCACCTGGGTAAGTTACTACCAGAGCCGGGTGTCTTCAGATCAGGCCCGCATCAATGAGTGGAATGCCATGCAGGACGTGCAGTCCCACCGTGCAGACTCGCCTGTGCTCTTCTCTGAAGTGTGAGTACTAATTTCTAAATGGTCCTGCAATTTGTGTGAACTGTCAGCAACTCTGACGTATCATGGAACTTTGAAACAAGACACTTTCTCTAAATATGGATAAAAGAATCTAATATGTTTCTAGTTCTTGTAAAGTTGTACCAGAGGATGTGCTAGATTTGCACAAATCAATTTTTTTTTTTTGTTTAACAGAAATATGAAAGGTTTTTTTTTTAGTTGTTTGTTTGATTTCTTTATTTATTTTTTGCTTTGTGTCTCCAGGCCAACTGAGCGAGAAAGAACAGAGAGACTCATCAAGACTCGTTTGAGAGAGATCATGACGCAGAAGGACCTTGAGAACGTCACCTCTAAAGATGTATGATCAAAATACACATCCTAAAAATCACTTCCTGAATGATTTATTTCTTCTGTAGAATCTTCTCACATGCACTTAGGTCACAAGTTGTACCTGCACACATACTTCTGTTTAGATCCGCACAGAGCTGGAGATGCAGATGGTGTGTAACCTACGGGAATTTAAGGAGTACATTGATAATGAGATGATCGTCATTTTGGGGCAGATGGACAGGCCCACAGAGATTTTTGAGCATGTTTACCTGGTGAGAGTTATGTCACCAATAAATTTAAAATATACATTTCATTTAGGTTGTACCCTAAGTCTTTTTTTGGATTGCACATAATTATAGGGTTCTGAATGGAATGCGTCTAATCTGGAAGAGCTGCAAAACACTGGGTGAGTTATGCTGACATCCTCATCTATGAAAACATACATACCTATAATTCCTGCAATGGATGCTACTTTGCCAGACAGTTTTAGCCATAAACCGTGTTATCCTTTGAAATCTCTTCCTGGTGTTAATAATTACACAGAACTTTTGTTTATGCTATTAGGGTGCAATACATCCTTAATGTGACGCGGGAGATCGATAACTTCTTCCCAAGCCTATTTGAGTACCACAATATCCGGGTTTACGATGAAGAGGCCACAGACTTACTGGCTTACTGGAATGACACTTATAAGTTCATCTCTAGAGCAAAGTGAGTATGGATAAACTCATATTGCTCTCTTTGGAGTAAAGCACACTGGTCTTCTAGCTGTAAGTGTTATACAAAGATGTTTATTAATAAAGATCTCATGCTCTTGCTCTTTCTAAATACTTATGCTGTTTGTTAAATTAGAATTACCGCATTTGTGGGATGGGTTGCTAATGTCAAGAAAATACTTCATCGGTACATTAAAGGGCTGTTCGACTCCTCATCTTTGGAACACAATTTAAGATATTTTTAGGCTACAAAATGTAAAAATTTTAAGGCTTTTGACTGTCACAAGTAAAATATAAAAGACATTGTCAGAATATTCCATCTGCCTCAGTGGTTTAACCATAACTTTATGAACCGCTGAGAATACTTTTTGTACAGGAAGAAAACAAAAATAACGACTTTATTCAACAATTATTTACCATAGCGTAATATGTTTTCTATGTGTATTTATACTTTAATTTGAATAACAACAACACATCTGCTTGATAACATACAGTAGACTACATGAAGGAATAATCATATAGATGCACAGACAGCAATAGTGAAGAACTCAGAATTTACACCAGTTAAAATTACAGGTTCAACAAAGTCATAAAAATTACTTTAGATGTATTGTGAACACTAGTATTAGTGTAAAAGTACCAATGTTTCAAGTTTCTTTTTGTTTCTCTTTACTCCTTGGTTTCAGATAAAATCTTTATTTAAATTAATTTTTAACCTGAATTTTAGATTGCTTCACCAAAAAGCTTAATGTTGATAGTACTAGCACTACATCTTTTAACACAAGATGATATTATATTAATATTATACCTACAGGAAAGCAGGGGCAAAGTGTCTGGTGCATTGTAAGATGGGTGTTAGTCGTTCGGCCTCAACTGTGATTGCATACGCCATGAAGGAGTATGGCTGGGACCTGAAGCGGGCCTTTGAGTATGTTAAAGAGCGGCGAGCCGTCACCAAACCCAACCCATCATTCATGAGACAGCTGGAGGAGTATCAGGGAATCCTGGTGGCTAGGTAAATGTCTAATTTGAATGTGTGTACTCATGTGAATTGCAGAAAATATCTACGTGTGTTCAAATATTTAAACCTGCATGCCACTCACTCTAATGACCGCAGACACGTTCACTTCCATTTTAATGACATGTTTCTTTTCACAGTTGATTATAGGGCTCTGATTGTATTCATTGAGAAGTTACAGTGGCTGTTCGACCACATTCCACTTAGTAAATTGTGCGTCTTTGATTGTGTCTCAGAGGTTGTAGGTTTGTGCGTGTGGGATGGTATGCATGTGCAACAATGCACTTGCACTTCCTTTAAAAATACTGAATGGATTTATTCATGTTTTTTTTTAGGTCTGACAAAACCACTAAAGCTGTAAAATATGAATTGAAAAGATACATGTTTGTAACATTTCTCTTTGATGTCTGTTTGACAGCCAAGCTTTCATAATTTAGATTTACACCATTTTTCATCGTCTTTCTGATCCATTATAAGCAGTTAAAAATTTTATTTGTGGCATACACAGTGGTGGCAGGTCATTTTGCTGAATACTTAGTGTGTAAATGTAGGCAATTAAGAGATCATATATTAATGTTAAAATCTTAACTATAACTATTTCAGAGTGACCCATTTTTGTAGCTTGGCTTGCATAAATGGTTTGTGGGTTTGTGCAAACTAGACTTTAGGGTCTGTAATATTTTTTTAATTATTCTTTAATATTTTTATATTACAAGGATACATTAAACTTATTAAATGTGACAGTTAAATAATATGTGATGTTGAAAAGTTTTCCAGTTTAAACAAATATTTTTTTTCGACTGAAAGATCTCTGATGTGCCCTAGTTTCCACAAAAAATATTAACCACCACAAATGATAATAATAAGAATGTTTCTTGCGCATTACATCAGCATATTAGAAGGATTTTTGAAGGATCATGTGACACTGAATACTGGAGTAATGGCTGCAGAAAATTCAGTTTTGCCATCAAAACAATTAAATTACATTTTAAAATAAAAATAAAAAATATTTTATTTTTTATCACAGTAAGAGTTGTTATATTTCACATTATTACAGTTGTAATAATGATCAAATTAATGTACTTTTGAAAAGTGTAAAAAAAAATTCTTCCAACTCAAAACTTTTAAAAAGTAGTTTAAGTTTATTGCTGCATGCACAAGCAAGAAAATCCTATCTTCCTGATATGGACAATTTAAGATGAACAAAACTGTCAGTGAGTTTTTGATACTACAGTAGACATTTCTGTCATTTTACAGTCTTATACCACAAGTATACAATATGTATACTGTGAATAATGTGTTACTAAAGTCAATATTCACTTAGCTGATAAAAGCAAATGGTGGGAAATAAGACAAATGTGCTGCAAGTGCTCACCTGCAGGGCTGTTATAATTTAGTGGTTTGTGTCATAAACAACATATTTTTCCAACAAAATATAAAAAGTTCACAGAAAAAAATACTTGTATTGTAACACACTATCGGTTTTTCTGCTAAG
>JAUYWG010000022.1:5366637-5394337 GCA_034779775.1 Enteromius afrohamiltoni | reverse complement strand
TTTAATAATTAAAATATTTTTTTCTTAATATCATCAAATAATTTATTAGCAACCAAAATATATTATAAATACCTTGCTATTTTAAGTAGTTATACTGTACCAATCACTGGATGTTTTGTTTACCCAAACTTTCCTTTTTTCCATACTAGCAAACAGAGACACAATAAATTGTGGCGTTCACACTCGGACAGTGATCTGTCGGAGCACCATGAGCCACTCTGTAAGGCCACTGCTGCACAGTCTCTTGGGCGCTCCAATTCCCGCAACCAGATCTTCAGCCAGACGTCAACCTCAATACAGGAGCTCCTCCAGACTCTCACACCGACCTCAGCCAGTGCTATTGAAGCTAAGGGGCAGAAAGAGTCTGACACCACATCCTGGCCTGATACCCACATATACAATGGCCTGGGGAACAACCTCCATGAACCCACAGAGACCCCTTCCTTCCCCAGACCCAGGGCTGCCACTGTGGTCCCAGAGTCTAGATCCGATGTCACCTCCATGACTATTGCAGAGACTGTCCTGTTGGGTCGTCCTCATCCACCTGCTGCTGTACATAACCCACCCTCATCCCCTAGGCTTCTCTCAGATTCAAAGGCCAAGCAAGGTCTGTCTGAAAAGCCAGAGGTGTCCGATCTTGTGCCTTTGGAAAAGTCTAGTCCAAAGGTGCTCTCATCTGTGAGTGTTAGGAGTATGACTCCTGAGCCATGCACGCAGACCCCGGATTCTCCAGGGCTGCAGGATCTCAGCCAGCAAGTGCCTAACATGGGAACAGACTGTGCGGGGCTAAGTTACAGCAGTGAAGATGACCACCACCCCAGTGCCACATTACACAGAGCTGGGCTCTCGACCACCCCTCCTTTGACTCTAAGCACAGACCGCATTGACTTCTTCAGTGCCAGAGAGAAGTTCCAGGGCCTTTCTCAAGAGGGTCAGATCCGTGGGACTTCTGAGCAGGCGATGCAGCAGATACCTCGGGATAAAAGCCCGAGTATAGAGACAAAACGGCTACTTCCTGACAACCCTATCAAAGAAGAGGAACAGAAAAAGGTAAGGTGTTGTTGAAAAATTTTGGGAATGTGCAGTCTTGGTGTACTTTTTGAAAGTTCTCTAATAGAGATTAATAATTTTATTATTTATTCACTCTCAGGTCATTCCAAACCTGTATGGCTTTTCTTCTGTGGAACACAAATGAGAGATAACTTGAATAATAAAGACAATTAAATAATGCAGGTTTTAGACGAGATGAGGGTGAGTAAATAATGGCAGTATTTTGGACAAAATGTCTAATTAGTACCTCCAAATTTAACTAAGGAGTTTATAAAAAATTTATTTTATTGTTTTTATTTTTTTTATAAATAAATCCTCTATGAATGACTATACATGCTTATATAGACAGCAGAACAAAGCTTTAAATGCATCTGTCTTAATATTATGTTATCATCCTGCAGCAAGGGAATAATGTTCCTGAGAGTAAGTGCCAAACTTTATTAAAATCAGGTTCCGTTCTCATACTGTGTCTCACCACAATCATGTTTGAATGAAGTCATGTCCCACACTGCCACCCACTGTTGATGAGAAATGTTGCATGGGATCCCTCATCTTTCATGGTATTGCTCAGTCGGCTGCAGTTGCATTCAGTTTTCATGCACGATCAGAATAAAAGGTGAAGTGTGTAATATTTTGATGGTGAAAGACTAAAAGTTCACCAATCATATATGGACTTACTAAAAACTTTTAACACTAGCTATTTTTCCATATTGCAAATTTAATCTATACAAAAAAACTAAAAGCAATTCCCGAATTGTAAATATCTGTGGCTTTTTATTACTTGTCCTCTGTCTCTCTTTATTTAATGTAATTGATGGAATGAATTACAATATTAAAATAAATGAATACATTGAACATTTAATAATATTGCTTGCTGCTTAAAACGTTCTGATGAACTTCCTGCTTGCTAGCTCTATACAGCAGATGTCTTGTGCTCATTTCAGGGAGGCCAGTCATTTGAGATGATTTAACTCCTTCATTTCAAAATGACCAGATAAACATGTTTTTTTTATTCTCTAAAGCATTGGTCTTAAACTCAATCCCTCGAGGGCCACAGCTCTGCACAGTTTACAGTAGCTCCAACCAGTGTTGCCAACTGCTTTTAGTTGAAAGTAGCAAAAGCTGATAGCTAAATGTCACTAAATGACATCATAATGGCAAATTCAATGATCTATATACAGATGAATAGTTCAGTGAACATAAGCACTTGGATAAGGTTTGTCCAAGAGGTTGCTATATTTGTACCTAAACTTTTGAAAAAAGTCTCAAAAGGGGTGGGGAAGTCGCTAAATCTAGCAACAAGGTAGTTAAATTGACAACACTGGCTCCAGCCAGCTTCAAATCACGCCTGCTTGGAAGTATCTAGTGATCATCCTAAAGACCTTGATTAGCTGGATCAAGTGTGTTTAATTAGGGTTGGAGCAAAACTGTGCAAAGATCTGGGCCTCCAGGAATGATCAATGCTCTAAAGCAAACACACTCATTGAATCGTTGACGCAAAGTCAGATGGCTTTCTTTTAAACGCATCTAGGAATATTTTTTCACCACCCAAAGTACCATAGCAATTACATAGTAACTCAAGATTTTAGCACAGTTAAGGACCACTCACATTTGCTGTGCAGTTCAACTTTGTACCAGTAAAGACATAGAAATTGTACACTTCACCTTTAAAAACACAAAATAATGAAGTTACATTTTCAATACCAATAACCATCCCATGCCCCTTGTTTATCTGCTACAGGAGAGCTGCAGTGTCTCAGTCCATAACACAGTTTCAGAAAAGGAGTCCATATGGCACAGTGTAACCCCTCCCCCCACTCCTACCAGCCAACCTGTTTCCAGTAGCAGCAGTGAGGAAGAGGAGTTCACACAAGCCACATCAGCAGAAGCTGAAAAGGAGAAGGTGGAGCAGGGGAAGGACCAGCAAAGTGACTGGGCAAAGGGCACTGTGCGGCGAGCCACCAAGGTGCTTGAGCAGAAGATCAAGCAGGTCTCGTCAACGACACTGGTGTCCTCGGCCCCCGCGTGTCCCTCGCTACACTCCCCCATCAATACCAGCAGCAGAGAGAAAACTGAGGAGACCTCATCCCACATACACCTCACACCTGATCCAAGCACTGTGTCAACACGCCATCACCAGCCTCAGAACAACACAGACAAGGTGGAGAGAGACGAGAGTCTTTCGGATGAGCAGGACAGAACGAGAAACGAGAGCAAGAGACGACTCAGGGAGGGAGAGCGCATGAAAACCAGCCTCATGCACTCACGACAAAGCAATTCCACTTCATCTAGCTCCTCTCTTGCCATGGTTCTACAGCTGGAGGGAATCACAGAGCAGGAGAGTTGCACTGACTTCGACTGGCCACTGGGGCGCTGTCCAAAAGATATGAGGGAAACCTGGGAGACCCTGAAAGAGCTTGGGGCATTCCTCTGGCAGGTGAGTGGCTGCTCGGACAGACGGCTCAGCCATCCGTGGTCCAGGAGGGAGCAACGAAAGGGCCGGACTGTGCGAGAGAGGACCAAAGAGGTGGAGGCTCGGATCCGGCAGGCTGGGCTGACCCCACCCTCAATGATGAAGCGCTCAGCCTCGTTGGCCAAACTGGGGTCTTTGGAGCTCTCGCCTGTTGACCTGTGCGAGCTTGACCTAACTACAGCCTTACTCTCTTCTCCCACCAGTAAGCCACGTTCTCACTTGTGTAGTGACGATACCTCAAAAAAGAAACGCGTTTTGCCCCTTTGCACTCCTGCTCTCCCTTCCCCTTCTGGCTCTCCTGTTTCTTCCACTGGATCTCATGTGCTCAGACACTCAGAGAATGATGATGAGACTGAAGAGACAGAATATAGTGACTGTGACGTCGTGCCCATGCCACTGCCACTCTCCCCACCCTCCAATCAGTGTTGGAGGCGGAATAATGCACAGGAGGCAGCAGGTAATGCCCCGTTGCCTGCTCCTGCCTTGATACCCGTGGCAACACGTCAACAATATGGGAGGACGCATCCCCTGCGGAGGCTGAAGAAACGGACCATTAACCCTTACCACACTATGTGACTTTTGTTCTGTGTGTGTGAGTGTACGTGTGTTTGTGCCTGCCAGTGTGAGTTTGTGATTAAAAAGATAGTTCACCTAAGAATACAATTTTGGTCATTTACTCATCCTCATGAATATCCAGACCTGTATGTCGACTTCTGTGGAACACAGAAGATGATGTTTTGAAAAAAGTATTTTTAGTTTCTTACAATAAAAGTCAGTGGTGTCAGATTTTGGATCCCATTGACTTTCATTGTATGGACAAAAACATTCTTCAAAATGTCTTTTGTTTTTCCTCAGAAAAAAACAGTCATACTGGTTTTGGTTGACATGAGGGTGGGTAAATGATGACAGAATTGTCATTTTTGGAATTGTCAACTATCTGTTTAACTTGCCACGCATACCTCAGTGGGCCTTATCCAACTGGAAATCAAACAATGTGGATATTTTAGAGCACAATGTGATTTGAATGTTTTTGGTGGGGTTGATGGCCCAAAGAATAGGAATCATGTAATCTTGACCCATCATTTGAGTAGAAAAAAAAAACGCTGCTCTTTACGAACAATGAAATGTTATGACTGATATACTTTTTGCACAGTGTCTTTCAGGTCATTCTTTGCATACTATGGTAAATCATTACCATTTCATCCTTTATGTTGTCAGTCTTTTAACAAAAACCACAATATTCTCTACTGAATTGGATTCTGGAGGTGTGTGTGTAAGAGAGAGAGAGAGAGAGAGAGTGAAAGAGTGTGTGTGTGTGTTAAAGGTTGAAGGAGAGCCATAGATGATTGTTTAAATGCATTCAGAAATGAATGATGTAATTGTGAGTGTAAAATTATTACAGATGTAAGATGTGTGTGCATGTTGGTTTTAATGAGAATGGGATCAGTTCTGTGGTACTTGTAGAATGTAGAGTTTATGGGCCTCAGTCTGTGTATGTATATTTTGTGGATGTGTATGATATGTATAGTTTACCATGGGTGTGTGTGCTTTTTCTGTCTGTTTCTGACTTCGGTGCAGTTTCTTCCTTTGGATTTTTCTGTTTTGTTAAAGACAACGAAAAGATACATGGGGGATTTTAATATGCACTTTTTTATTGTTTTAATTTTTTTAAACTGTGGTTTTTATTCTGGAAGCATGTTCGCAAGAGTATGTATTTAGAGTTGCTTGTAAGGGTTGTTGTACAGTGCAAAAAAAGAACGAAAACTGAATTATGTCTTTCTGTTTGTCGTAAGACTGGAAAAATATTTTCTCTTGGTGTTTTGGACTCTTGGATTTTTTTTAAGCTATATACACATTTTTCTAGTTATTCTAGTTATGAGTAGTTCTAAATATTTTGTCAGATAAAAATTGTTCTTTGTGAGTCCACTATTGGTCCAGTCTGAGGACTAATAGTAAAACCTAACTTAAAAACTTACAAAATAGTAAAACTGTTCTTAATGGTTAAGACACAGTTAATGTTTAATTGATGCTTGCTACAATTTGATCAATATTAATAGACCAAATATAGTACGAATTGTTTAGTGATAGATCATAGTTTAACTTAACTGTTTTTACAGCATACAGTAATGCAAGAAAGTTACAACAAAAAAAAGTTATCACCTGACTTATCTGTAGAATTGATTGTATATTTTAAATATCCATACAATTGATGTGTACTTAAATCAAGGGTGTGAATTGCAGGGGTTTATGCTGTGTGCTCACAGCCACCTGACCTCAGTGTGTGCTCTCACTGCAATCTATAGCCCTGTCACCGGCCCGAGAGAAATAGCCCGACACCGACAGCCATTTCGAAAATAGACCAGACCGCCTTGACCCCCCCTGCCCATACACTATGGCAAGCCAGTTTTACATTTAACATTATGATTTAACATTACTTAGAATTTCTAGTTCTAGTTATATATATTAAAGTATTATACAGTTATCTGGAATACTCTGATTGGTCTATTATAACATCATAAGATTTTCTTTACAGAAAGCAGGTGCTTCTTTCATGTCTTTTGTTTCACAATGGAGACGCAATCTCTCAATTTCATACAAAAGCAAATGTTATTTTACATCAAAATTGTTGAAAACAAAGGTGCAGGTAATACTGACAGCTAGCTTCTGAATTAGGTAATGCAGTCCAAATAAAAAATATTGTTTCTCATGCCCTCCTACTTAGCTCATGTGAGTTGCCAGGTTGAGGACATGTGACGAGCCCTACACTGTAAGTATTTGAGTTGTTTTATCTGTGTTTTAATATTCCTCATCCTCAAGTTTTTTAGACAACTGGCCACCATGCAATACTCTGTTTTCCACCAAAAGACAACCTGGTGCTTTGAAATGGTCTTGGAAAAAAAGTCAGTGTGCGGAATCACACAGATCATGAACTCCTTTCCTATATATCTGCAAATATACTGTTGCATATAACACCTTTAATTGTGTTGTAATATTATATTGTTTGTCTGGCAAAAATAACTGCTTCATTAACATCTGATTTAGATACTGTAATAAATGTTCAACAAGTTACTAGCATTTATTTCACACAATAGCCTCATAATAAGGTACAATAAGCTAAGTAATAGTATATAATATGCACTAGTAACAAGTATAACTGATGCTAGTCACTATTGGATGTTATTTCATTTAATTAAATAAGTAAAAGACATATGCACTATTGGACTACTTACTAATCTATATATTTTAGGTAGTACTTATTTTTAAGAGACGATTGTTTAAAATGGCTTGCCATACATATACACCCCTCTGTGCACTTCTCCAGCGTCCCCGGTCCACCGTTTTCTCTTTCTCTCTTCTCGCTCGATGTTCAGGAACGACTAGTGAGGAGGAACTCGCGCTAGTTCTGCGAGTCCGCACCAAGTTTTTTGACCTGGAATAAACGAGACACTTCTAAATAGCGCAGCGTCGAGAGGAGCCTTAAACTGTCTTGAGAAAGGGGAAGAGCAGATTTAAAGACGTTCCCCAAAGACAGCGGTAAGTGATTCGTAGGATTGACAGTTACGCAGTTCCTCATGATATAATGCTGCATTGTGACGACACGCGCTTTGTACAGTTTTTGTAAACTTCGATATTGGTGATATTGTTATGAATAGGCCCTGACATCATCATAACTTATCAGTCCATCACGTTGTGCTCCTTTATTGAGTTGCTGTAGAAATATCTATTCAAGGCCAGGTGTGCACGGAGCTTAATGAGAAGAATAGCACATGCTGTATACGTTGGCAATGGTGTACTTTCATTAAATATGGAAAGATCATGTCTGGAGGGGACAGAGGGGAGACACATGGACAGTTTGGTATTACTATATTTGGAAAGTGACCGTGTCTGAAGACAGTAAGGGGGGCCTTCTCACATGAGACAAACTGTTGTGTGGTTTAAAGACACTGCATTCTTAAGGGGATTTAACAGCTCTACCCATGTGGTGTAGTATCAGTGTCAATCATGTTTTTTTTCGGTTTAAAATGAATAGTAACTGATAATTATGATTTCACAGGTTTGTGCACTGGGGATCCAGAACATATGTGTCTCAGACTATTAACATTTTCATCTGCTGTAAATTTGTTTGTTAAGTTTCTACAACTTGTGCATGTGTTAACAGGGTGGATTGTGACACGAATAGAGAATTTGGATGTTTTAATCAGACATGGTTGTTTAACATAAGTATTATTTCCCCTATCACCACCTACATTTTAAGGTATAAAAAGATAAATAAAACAGCCAAAATTGGAAACAAACAGAAATAGAAAAATAAGTAACATACACTAAAAGTTCTAAAAACAAGCAATACATGTAAAACTAAAATTTCTGATTAAGTTTGATTGATATCAATTAAAAATGCATATTTCTGGTCCTTTTTCCATTTGTGAAATAGTGACAGCTCCAACTTAAAACACCTGTTCGCTGTATCACTGCACAGCACCAATAATGTTGTCATCATTGTTCTTGTTGCATAGCAGTGTTCTGTTATGTCAGAGTCTATATGCAGGATTTGTTTTAAAAAATGTTAGGAAATGTTAAGGAAATTGTTCATATAATAGTTTCCCATGTAGCTGTTTTATCAAAGACCTCTCTTACTTGGGTGATTAATTAACACAACTGCAAATCATATTATAAGTTAACTTTTACTTTCTTAGCTCAGCATTGTTTTTCCCCTTTATATTAACTTCTGCTATCACCTCAGGAAGGTATTGTTTATATAAAATTCTCCAATTTGATAATGTTCAGTGCTTTGCTACAAGCTGTATTGTTAAAAGCGCTATATAAATAAAAGTGATTGATTGATTCATGCATGATAATGAGTTCAACCCTGCGGCTCATTTCTAACTGTACTTAAATTGACAGCATTATCATACAGTCCAAGTTACAACTCTACTGATCTGCCAATGTTTGTAAGCTTTTGCCTAGCTATGGCTTGTGTTTTCCATTGTTCGGTAGGAGCTATTTTGGGTGCTTTTGTGTTGATGATGCAGATTGTGCGTCTGTTTGTTTACGTCAATCATCTGTTGCTTCCACAAATAATCTCATATGACAACTGGGAAAATACATGGATTTTAAAAGAAAACATGATTACTCTTCGATGCATAATATGTTTCTCACAGTTTTACCTGTCGCCACTATATTTCCTCATTGTTATTTTCAAATTATGATTATGCGTAATAAATGTCTATTAATGTACCTTAATATGATGTATATTTAAATCTTTAAACAGGTCATTATTTAAGGAGTACTAAACACCAGAAAAAAATATATAAAACTGACATTAATAAAGCAAAGCATTATCTTATTGTCAGTGTCCATAATCAAAGATGTTTTTTTTGTTTGTTTGTTTTTTATTATTGATAATTGCAATAGAATTCTATACTATTAGGCTACATTCAATCAAATACACATTTAACAGTTTGACAGGGATTATTAAGCATCTTTATAACAGAGTGTACACCTATACTAAATATTATGCACAAAATACCTTTATACACATTCAGTATGTGTCTCTGTTTTTTACAGCCATGAGTCGCAGCATTGTCCGCCAGAGTAAATTCCGGCATGTTTTTGGGCAAGCAGTGAAAGCAGATCAAGGTTACGATGATATCCGGGTTTCCAAAGTGACATGGGACAGTTCCTTCTGTGCAGTTAACCCAAAGTTTCTGGCAGTTATAGTGGAGTCCAGTGGAGGCGGGTCCTTTCTGGTTCTGCCGCTCTCAAAGGTGAGTGGCTTGAGGAGAAAACTACTAAAACAAGTATAACTGTACACCCTTTGTCTATTTTTTAATCTTCATGGGGCTATATTTATGGGTATGTTTGTTCAAGAGCCTCAGCCATGGCTCATGTTAAGGGTGCCCATCCCCCACAAGGCTTCCATTTCACCCTCATAGAGGCAAAGTTTTGAACCCCATGGAAACAAGGTACACAACTTGCATATGTTGTCTGAACCTTCTTCTGTGACATACCAAAGCTGAGTTTAGAGATGATAAGTAAGCGTTTTTGAGTTGATGTAATCCCCATCATGCATTGCCATGTCTTCTTATCTCTTACTTAGCTGGCAGCTTGCATTTACAGTATTGGCAAACCAGTAGAAATCGATATGCTATATGATGATCTTTTGTCCACTATATCATTTTCATCACAAATACTGACATTAAACATCATACATTATATACATTAGTATGTTATCATATGAGTTTATATCTTTTTCTGTCATTTGCTGGTTTCTTCAGAATGTAAAATTGAAACTGTTTCTTGAGAATGGGAGTGTACTTCCCATAGACATTTCCAACTATTGGAATTATTACTATATAATAAATTCCCCTATTGGATCATGAATAGTAAGCTACATATTTTGCTTGTAAAGTGTGAATGTACAATCTTTCGTAAAAATAATTTAGTAATTTTATTTGTTATTTTAAATGTAATTTAAGTGTTTAGTTAATTTAAGACTATTAATGCTTTATTTTAAGGTGTTTTTGATGCACGTTACATGTACTTACTATTATAATGACAATAAATTATGCATAATTACATACAAGTAACCTACCTAATCCTAACCCTAACAATACAGTGTTAATATTACTCTGTACTTAAATGTAAAACCTATAACAAAGACAGCTTCAAATAAATATAACTTCTTATTAAGAAGACAAACTCACAAAAAGTCAAGTGTAATATATTGATCCACAGCAGTATATCACATTATTGAATCTTTCTTTTTTTTTTGTGAGTTTGTCTTGATTCTCTAAGAGTCCATCATCAGTCAATGCCCTTTTAGTGTAGCCTCTGCCGAGTCACGAGCATATATCAGCAGGCCTGGAAAGATACCCTATAAATATCCAGCTAGCCATCTCCCCTGTGCTCAGTCTCAGCAGGCCAAAAGAAAAACTCCCTTTTCAACGCCTCATCACAGGGTTATAAATACACACCAGGAGAATGAGGAGGGGAGTGACTGGAGGAGGAGCAGCCAAACACAGAACCAACACGTGCCCCACACGAATAACAAAATAACATTAAAAGAAGTTACATCAGAATCCCTAAAGAGTAATTATGCTTTAATAACAGAGAAAATACATACCAGGGACTTTACCAAATAACAAAATAAAGTTGCAAAGCAAGAAATAAGGCTTTTGTATGAGTGATAGGCAGAGCTTATCCTTCAGAAAATGATGATCGTCAAACTCAGGAGGTCAAAATCATTTTTAAACAAGCTGCTTTGTTTTCTATTCATTTCGCAACACTGACATTGATAATGTTATTCACATTGGAACTAAACCAGGGATCTATCTATATGTTTAAAACCTGGATTGATGTGTTTTTGCAACACATTTAATAAATAACAATAAATAAATACATTTTGTAGCATTAAATAAATATTTATAGTTAAGATTTATTGTCTAAAATATATGAAAATAGAAAGCAGATATTTTTTAATTGTAATATTTTATATTTAAAAAAAATATTTTTGATCAAATAAATGCTCTTTAATAGGTATGCACCGATCCGGATTGGCCAATATGTTTGTGCGTTTTGTCAGTAAAATGGTCGATCTGGATCGGTGCATCCCTACTCTTTAATATTTAAAGATATTAAGATGAAAAAGTCTTACAGACCCCAAAAGTTTGATGCTTGATTATATACTGACTTTATATGTGTCTCAATACTTAACATTATCCTTGTTTTAATATGCCATAGGTGGGACGAGTGGACAAAAACTACCCTCTAGTGATTGGACACTCAGGGCCTGTTTTGGACATTGACTGGTGTCCTCACAATGACAATATCCTTGCCAGCTGCTCTGAAGACACCACTGCCATGGTAATCAGCACGACAAACATTCATAAACATCTCTATTGCCTGCCAGCCAATAGCCTTGTAGTCATGAACATGTTTCAGTTGCATTTTTACAAACGAATGAAGCATGTCTCCATATATACCTACTCACACTAGAGGGAAAGATCACGGTGACAGACAATAGTGTTAATATGAAGGGTGATGACTGGAGTTAACGGCTCGGGCATGGGACAGGAGCTGGTATTTATAAACACATGTTAGAAAGGCACTCTTTGCCAGAAACCTGTTCACAAATAAGCCAGTAGTAATGACAGACAAGTGTAGTGGGTCTAAGTTGTCTATAGGGGTGAGTCATTTCATTTTCAGCACACACTGAAACGTGCATGTCCTCATTCACCAAAACTTCTGTATACAGTGACTTCAGGAAGTATTTGAACGCCTAAGCCACACTTAAAAGTGTATAAATATCATTACATTAGATAATGATAATTTCTCTTAAAGTTAACGCAAAAGTTAAAATTATAAAACTGTAAAAAGAAAATACAATTTCAGTCTTTCTACTGCAATCTTTCTTTTGCTACAGTGTTTTGTTTGTAATTAATTATATAATAATTAATTATTTGTAAAGTTTCTGAACAATTTTTAAGTAGAAAATAAGTAAATCCTACACCATGTTTTATGTCACTGTTAATTAAGATAAAACTAACCCTTTTAGAACACTGGTGTAAACCTGATCAGAAGTAGTTCAGAAAAGTGAAGTTAATTCAAAGAAAAGTAACCAAGGCCTTGCTTGCTCTCAATTGGTTTGATGTTTTGTATACTGCAGTGGCATTTAAAGAGTTTAAATGCTGAAAGTATTATACAGTCTATTGAAAACAAATATGGGATGCATTTTTCCATGGTAGAATGAGATGATATAGAGGAATTATGATATATAAAGGCTGTTAGTGCTATTTCATTACATTACATTACAAGCGTGGATGGCATGCACCGTATGCACTGCTGTTAGAGGAGGTTAACTGCAGCTGTCATCTGTTCTGGCATTGCTGCTGTGCTCACTGCGTACCAAAGGAATGTTCCTGCAATGTACTGCAAACTGATATACAATGGCCAATATTACTAGAAAATTACACTAATTGTTTTTCAGTCCAGGCAGATAGATTTTTCCAGCATGTTCTCGTCACATATTGAAGCTTGGTCAGTAGCACTTGGCATCGCTTACTGCATTTTTCGACATGCAGGTCCTCTGTTGTTTTTTGTTGTTTGTTTTAATTTAATGGTATACATGAATTTGTAAAAAAAAAAAAATGTAACAATTTTTAAAAAAGTTTTACCTAAATAAATAAAATTTCCAGTACCTTATTGTTGACATATTCATTGCAAGGTTTTCTTGTTTAAAGCAACAGAGGTGTTTAAGTACTCTATTATGTTACTACAGAAAAAAATGTTTACAAAACAATTTGCAATAAATAAATAAAGACTTGTTTTTACTCAGGTATGGCAGATCCCTGACCACACTCCCTCTCGTCCCATCAGCGAGCCCATTGTGGTACTGGAGGCTCACTCTAAACGTGTGGGCATCATTAAATGGCACCCCACTGCCCGCAACATACTCCTCACTGCAGGTAAAGATCAGTACAGTAGACACCAGTTTCTTACATTAATATAAGATTAATATAAGATTTCTTAGAAATTAGAAGCTGTGGGAGGTCTTTGTTTCCATTCAGTTTGCTCTTGTCTCAGGCAGTGATAATCTGGTCATCATCTGGAACGTGGGCACTGGAGAACCCTTGATCACAATGGATGACCATCCTGATCTCATTTATAATGTCAGCTGGAACTACAACGGTAGCCTTTTCTGTACCACCTGCAAAGACCGTCGCCTCCGAGTGTGCGATCCCCGGAAAAACGAGGTGGTTGCGGTAAGTATTATAATGAAGAAAAGAAGAAAAAACTTCTCAGCTCATTGTAAACACGGACATTATAGAGATTTTTTCTTCTGTAGGAAAGACTATCCCCACATGAGGGTATCCGGCCAATGAGAGCCATATTTACCAAAGAGGGCAACATTTTCACCACAGGATTCACCAGGATGAGCCAGAGAGAGCTTGGCCTGTGGGATCCGGTAATGGAGCAAATTAAAAAGGATAGTTACTTCATGTTATTCCATACCCATTTTTATTTGGTTAATCTTAAACACAAATTAAAATATTTTTAGTGAAACTTGAGAACTTCTTGTCCCTCAATTAAAGGTTGGGGTAACCAAAATGTAGAAGATTCAAAAACAAGTCATCGTAAAATGAATTTGTATGAACTGAGTGTTTTAATAAAGTCTTATGAAGAGGTTTTATAAAATATTACTCACATATAAACACATATACATAGAGCTCATCATGTGGTAAGCTTGTATGTAAAGCTCATTAGTTCTCCTGTATAATGCATACATGTTTACCATATGTGATGTATGTGTGTCGATTATTATTTAGATATAAAAAAAAGTGTAAGTGAAATATGCTGATCACAAAAAGTGATCATATCTGATTATTTTTATGATGCCTTTATGACCTTTTTGAACTTTCACTAGACAAAAGAAGCAACTATCAATGAAATGCCTTCATTTGTGTTTCCATTAACCAAAGTTTTATGGGTTTGGAACAATATGAGGGTGAATAAATGGTCACAGAATGTTCATTTAAGGCTCATTAATTATTAATTTGATCAGTTTTATTTCACTGCCTTTTTTCAGTTGGCACACTGATGGTGTTCATTTCTGTCATTTGTTAGACTAATTTTGAAGAGCCCATAGCACTACTGGAGTTGGACACAAGTAATGGAGTTTTATTGCCTTTTTATGACCCAGACACCAACATAGTGTATCTCAGTGGCAAGGTATGACTCCATGTTTCATCTTCATTTGTTATCATACTCAGGCTGGCAATGTAAAGTTGTTTCTGTGTCCGCACAGGGTGACAGCAGTATTCGGTATTTTGAGATCACAGAGGAGCCTCCATATGTGCATTACATCAGCACATTCAGTAGCAAGGAGCCACAGAGGGGAATGGGCTTCATGCCCAAGAGAGGAGTGGACGTCAGCAAGTGTGAGATTGCCAGGTCGGTTTTGCATGGTTATACTAATTGATTTGGATATGTGATAGTTAGTTACTTTAAAATGTTAGCAATACCATATATCTATTCTACCATTCAAAATCTTGTGGTCATCAATTTATACTTTTATTGGGACCGATTAAATTGATGAAAAGTGAAGATATTAACTATATTGTTCTGTTCATCAAATAATCCTGGATCCTTGTTTCCACAACATTATTAAGCAACACAAATGTTTTCGAAATGGATAATAAGAATTTTTATGAGCACCAAATCAGCACATTTGGATTATTTCTATAAAGTCAAATTTTGCTTTGCCATTACAGGAAAACAACATTTGTGAATTAAATGTGCATTTTTTATGTAAAGACACATACATAATATATTGTTAAAACATTTACATGTATTTACAGATATTTTACATTTTCATACTATTTTGGAGTTTTACTGTTTTTATTGTATTTAATACAATCAAATAAATCAAGCCTGGGAGAGATTGCTTTGTAAAAAATTAAACCTTTATTATTTTTCATAGATTATATAAACTCCATGAAAGAAAGTGTGAGCCTATTATGATGACAGTACCCAGAAAGGTAAGCAACATAATATTTGTTTAGTTATTTCAATCCTGAAGCACTGAACACAAATCCAATCCAACAAAATTTAAATATTGAAAACCCAAAGTTGATGATGATAAATGTAAAATGTGTTCATCCAATTATATCATTCTCTTTCTGTTGTTATGATGCCAGTCGGACCTGTTTCAAGATGATCTGTACCCAGACACAGCAGGCCCAGAGCCGGCTCTGGAACCTGAAGAATGGATGGACGGACGGGACGCAGACCCCATATTAGTATCCATGAGGGATGGCTATGTTCCTCCAAAGAGTAGAGAGCTGAAGGTGGCCAAGAAGAATGTTTTAGACACCAGACCTGCAACACGTAGAAGCATGTCTGCTGTAGATGGAAGTAGTTTGCCTGTGAGTAAAATATCTTACTTATCCTTAGTCTTAATATATCTCCTTCATAGCTTTGTTCCTTCATTACCTCCATTTCTTAAGAAGCAAATAGGGCTGGAATAGGAATTTTCATTTAAAAACAAACAAACAAACAGGATACATTGGAAATTTCTAACAACATACTCTAACAAATGTTTTCTGTGGTTTTAAATCTATAATGCCACAGAAGATTAATGTTTTAATGTTCGACTTAAATTAACTGGTTCTTTTTAATGAAACTGTCAAAATTACCTAGTATTGTTTGGATGAGGTTTTTTTTTTGTACTTTGAAATATTTTTTTGATTAATTGTAGAAACCAAAATGTAAGTGTAATCTGAAACAAAATCTTCCAATTTCTTCTGATTTCCTTCCCTAGAAGCTAATTATTTCTTTCCATTTGCTAATTAAACCTGTCCTTGACTTGCTCTTTTTCTTTTTTCCCTCTCTTTTTTGCTCCTATTCATCCTACTTCTACTGTCACTATGCTCTTCTATTTTCTCCTTCCAACTGCCATCTTCTCCTTTGCTTTCTCTCAATCTCTTTCATACTCTAGCCTCAGTTGTTGGAGAAACTTATTGAGGAGATCCAAAATCTGAAGGCCACAGTTCTTTCTCAGGAGAAACGAATCTGTGACTTAGAGAATAAGCTCTCTAAGTACACTAATGGCACAGTCTGAATAAAGCTAACTCATTCTGTGCACACTGCCCGATTCACTGCTAACCCCTCACAACTAAAGTATGAGCACAGATAGGCCAAGCCATCTAAACTCACCCCAAATTTTTATCAATAACGTAACTCATTGTAACTTCTTGAATTCATAGGCTTTTTCCTAAATGTGAATAAATCACCTATAGAGTAGTTACATTTCGGATAATTTTAAGAGATTTAATTTGGCAAAGGCACTTATCATGCTCGTCCTGATGCTTTGTAGTAAAATTGTTAATCTTGTGTAGTAGTACACAATATTAGCTGTATTCCTTAAATGCTTAAGGAATCATATCAGGAAGAATTTATGTCAGCTATGCAAAAGGTAGACATAACCACCTTCATTTTAGGATTTACAAGTCCTTTAATGTACTTACTGCTTTTTACTCTTCAGTGCTGACAAAGAATGACAGAAGAAATGTAGCTTCAGCTTTCTGTAGCGGTTAACAGTCACAGTGTCTTTGGTAGTCTCTGTGTGAACATACCTCATTGTAAAGACCAGGACTTGGGATCAGATGGTAGCATATGTAGCTCTTATTTGGTCAGCTCTGGACAAGCAACATCTATGGCATGACTATGATATGTCAGGACAGTAGTGAGCTCAATAATGCTGCCAGTACACTACGCTAAATTTTTGAGTATCATGATGTTGCTGTGCTTTGCACATAACAAAACAAATCAGTGTAACATTTTACTCCAACATATAAAATTTCAATTTCATCATTAATCACATATCGTTCCAAACCCACAAGTTTTGTTTGTCTTTGGAAAACAATTTAAGATATCTCTGATGCAAACAAGGAGGCTTGTGAAGTAAATTACACTGTCGAGATCCAGAAAAGTATGAAAAAAATACTCAGTCTGCCTTCAGTGTTAACCATGATATGTTTATTACACTTTGATTTGAACAGTGTAATTTACTTGGCAGTTTTCATCAAAAATATCTTAAATTGTGAAAATTGTGTAAAAAGCAAGCAAAGCATTTACGCTTTTGGGATGTGATTAACAACAAAATAGGGCCTAAAATCGTGTAGTGTATACCCAGCTTGAGTTCTGTACATCACTTCTTGCCATTTTTTCATAGTAGTTCACCCAAATATGATGTACTCTTGTTATACTGACCCTCATGTTGTTCCAAACGATTTTTAAAAAAAATAAAATATAAATATAAGTTGTTGTTAAATGTCGAAGCTGCTCTTTTCCATACAATGAATGACACCAAAAAGTAACATACGTGGTTTGTGTGACTCATGCACTATATTCCAAATGTTCTAAAGACTTCTGAGAACTTGGCATCACCAGGTACATCATACCATCAACAACATGAAAGATGTTAAGATCAGGTTCTTGCGCAACAGATTTTACATATATATAAAAAACTTTTAATCAAAACAAGCACATATTCTATTAAAAATAACTTTTGGTTTGTTTTTTTATAGAACACTATATATAGACCACATAGCTTCAGAAGACTTGGTATATAGTGTATGTATGTATTAGTAGTTTGGTTACACTTTATTTTGTGTCCTTGTTACAGTGTAATTATATTATCAAGTATTGAGAAATATTGTGCACACAATATGGTTAGGGTTACTTGCATGTAATTATGCATAATTGTTATTATAATAGTTATTTTTAAAATAGTAAGTACAGATAATGTGTAACAATGACAGCTTAAAATAAAGTGTTACATAAAAAAGTATTTCATACCTATTTGAAACTTGACAGCATCAAAACACACTTTCATTGCATGAAAAAAAACAGCCTGAACATTCTAGATGAGATTAAAACATTTGTAGAGAAATGAGGACAGAATTGTCATCTTTGGGTGAACAATTCCTTAAGGCAGATGCAGGTGACTCCTGGTAAAATCTTTAAAGTAGTGCTGAGCAACGATTAATTGCAACCAAAAGTTTGTGTGTATATATGTGTGTGTAGTGTTTAAACGTTATGTATATATAAAGAGACACACATCACATACAGTGTGTATATATGTATGCATTTATATTAACATTAATATTTATATTGACATAATTTTTATTATATATGAATATATTTAATATATAAACATTTTCTCAAATATATAATATGCATGTATGTGTATTTATATATACATAATATACAAAGTATGCACACATATTAAGCAGGTGAGATTAATCGTTGCCCAGCACTGATATAAAGACATTAAAAAACGAGCAAGGGAACTTTGCATAGATAACATATCTCCATTTATCTCTTTGGAAGAGAGCTTGCATTATTTACTCTTAAATTGCTACTAACCTCCCACTTTACACACCTCTAGCGTTGACCAACACAATTAAAAATCCTGTGGCTTCTGTTTAACATTTTAAAATGTAAATATTATTCTAAAAAAACATGAAAAACTGCAAAATATCAAAACCAAAGACATTGTTTTGTGTTTATGTAGAGGATCATTTGTCAGTATAATGGTTTGAATAAAACTTTTTGTACAAAACAATTGTTTTCATTGTTGCATGCAGTCACTTGATCATAAAAATGGATGGACACACAAGACACATCCACCATATTTAATTACTCTGAAACTTGGTAATTTATTTCTAGGTACATAGCAAACAGTATCTCTGTTGGGTTTTTAGTTATTACCATACAACTACCACGTTTTCTATATAAACAACCCAGTAACAAAGGGAACTGGTTTAGGGTGCAATATCCCCAAGGTCTCTTACCTATTCAGATGGTGAGCTGTTCATGGTCACTTTTCAATACCTTTCACTCTGTAGTACTTGAAGTGTATTCTGAAGGCAGTAAAGGAAAGAAGTCCTTGAATCTTATACTTTTAAGTGGCAAACCCTCCATTAGTTCCATTAGACTGCCATTTGACTTTTTTTTTTATTTATAGCTGACAACATTCAATTAAAGTATTGTTCATGATTTCTCAAAGCGGGGGGAGCAGTGATGTTTGCTAAGGATAGGGAAGGAGGGTCAAATCCATTTAGGCTGACATGCTAGTGAGAGTAGAACAGAACATTTGGTTTCAATATATTTCAAGATTTTCTACTTGCTCACTTGAGAAAACCGTTGCTCACCAATCTCAATGTTAAGGTAAGTTCCTTGTGCCAGTGGTTAGACCTACAGGTTACAGATTTGAGAGCAATGTGGGATTTATTTTTCTGCCTGTTTCTGTCTGCTGCTGGTCCTGGTTATGAAATTACATAGATGGAACGGAATCCATAGTCTTGCAGATAGTACTGTTCAGCAGTTGGGTCGCTGTTTGTGGATTATGGCCTGTAGACATTAGACTGTAAACGTTTTGGTTACATATGTAACCCTAGTTCCATGGAGGAGGGAACGGGAGCCTAATGTCAATGACTGACGTCATGTGGTCTAAGAGACCAATCCGCTCTGATCCTAGAAAACAAACCAATCGGGATTGGCCGGAGAGCGTGCACCAGCCACTCCCAGTGTATACGGGTATGCATTATTGTGGCGTGCCTCACCAAGAAGCCGTAGTTCTGACCGTAGGTTGATGCAGACCCTGTGCAAGGAGGCTAACTGGGGGAAATACGTATTTGAGGGGTCCCTTGGGCCAGCTGTGTGCCAGTGCATTCGTGTCAAGGGGGGCCTCGGTCAGGCAGTAGGACGACTCTTGGGAAGCAAACATGTCGACCTGGGAATAGATTCCAATAGATTCCCCGAATAGATTCCAAATGAGCTGGAACGTCCCAGTGTGGAATCTCCATTCTCCAGGGGAAAATTTGTTGTCATAAGAGCTCATCGGCTGCTTGATTCAAATCTCCTGGGACATGAATGGCCTGCAGTGATTTCAACCGTGAATGACTCCAAAGGAGGAGAGGATAACAGAACAACCAATGCTAAAGCGGTCTTATATGCAACAGGCCGAGCGGCAGAACTGGGGCTGCCATATGCCCCAAAAGCCTCTAAAAAGATGTCAGTGGGACCGAAGTCCGGTGGCGTAGCACCATCAGACAGTTCAGTAGTGATTGTGACCATTCGTGTGTGAGATGAGCGATCATGTTGACCAAGTCCAGTACCAGACTGAGAAAAGAGGTACTCTGCACAGGGGAGAGTTTGTTGGAAGTACACTTCCTTCAGGTTTATAGCTGCAAACCAACCCTGGGGTTGCACACATGAAAGAATCACAGAAAGTTTCTGTGTCAACATTTTGGGATCACGCCGGGGTAGGATGTGCTTGATCGCCTCCGTCAACTTCTGTACCACCGAGAATTGCTCAGCAAAATTCTCGACGATATCACCAAAGAGACAGACCTGGAAGACGGGTGCGTTATGAAAACGTACTTTGTCGCGGTCACTTATCTGGGCCAGGTTTAGTCAAAAATGGCGCTCCTGGACCACCATGGTGGACATCACCTGACCGCGTCAGTGGCTGAGAGCAGTTCCTGCATCAACCTTTGGTCAGAACTACCCTCATGCAGTTCTTTAAGTGCTTTGGCTTGGTGTACTTGAAGTATAGTCATTGCATGCAGGCCGGAACCGTCCAGAGCTGACAACAGTTTAACAGGCGTTGGATCTCCATGTACACCCTGGCCACTCCACCATTGAGGGTAGTGATGAGGACTCCTCATGAACCTCCAGGAAGAAAGGCACCTGGATGTAGCGTGGCTGAGAGTCGCAGCCCGAGCCCAGGTACCTGTCATCCAGCTTGTGTGCTCGGGGACAGTGGCTTAGTCACCTCCAGCCCAATGCTCTTAGCAGCCCGGAGGAGCATGGATAAGTGTTCTGCTTCCGATTCCTTCTGAGGAGCCGCCACAGGGAAGGGAAGGAGGCCCGGCTCCCTTCCAGCATGATGTAGTAAATTGTTTGTATAAAAATGTCCTCTATAACTTAATTCTCCTAATTAAAATAAAGTATAATAAACGTGAAATGCACTGACATACTGCACATTAAAACACACTAGCATCACTAGTAACACAAATATTAAATAAAACTTGATTTGGAGAGCTTTGCTTTGTCACACAGAAGAGTGCCATCTCCTGAGGGACTTATTCATAATAGGCCTTACTTCCTGCTGGCTGTGACACAACAGGAAAGACACTGCAGCTTTATGCACAAGGATGGTTGTGGAGGTACTACTTCCTGGAGTCATTCTGTGGTGCTGGAATACTTTAGGGTAGTTGCTGATTTCTTCAAGGTAGAGGAGAAGAATAGCTTCAAAGATGTTATTGGTCATTGAGGCAGCCAAAGTCTAAGACACAGCGCCAGTGCTGTGCTGTCCAGAAGAACCTTGCTCCGGAAAGACAGGCCCATCCAAAGACGACAAATCTCATCTCCCTCTGACGAATTCACATTTGAAGAGGAACAGTAGGATTTTACTTGGACTGGATTTTACACGCACCGAGTGAGAAGCAGGTGGAACCATAAGGTCATACCTAAATTTTCTACTAGTACATTAAGAAATATGAGGCCAATTAATTTACACAAATTGTTGGAACAATTTCTATTCAAGATAAGTCAATAATTTTGGAGTCTATATAAGAATTTAAAAGCACCATGTTCAAAATAAATCAAAAATCTTCATGAAAAGGATGCTCAGGAATGTTTGCACTTGCTACACATAGATTTTAAAAGCATGTAAAATGCATTAAAGCATACAAATACTAAAACCAAACTTTACTAAAATTACTTTATTACAGTTGATTTATTTGTCCAGTAGCCCTCTGCCAACAAAAAGTGTAATTACAAACAAAACATTACATTTGTCCCCTTACGTTTTCATAATTTGTGTATACTTTAATTCAGTTTTTCACAATCTATACATTTTAATACAGGTTATATATGAATTGCTATGGTAATGTTAAAGCAGGAAAATGAGACAACGACCATCAAAAGTAAAAGGTTTGAAATACTGGTAAACACTTTACAGAGATGTACCACCTTTGATTATTATTCATCCTGTTGTTTTCACACTTGTCAAAAGGGTCATTAAAACAAGGATGCTATGAGCTGAAAAAATCTGCTCTTATAACAGGGCACACCTCTCACCTGGAAAATACTGCATGACCCTGTTTGCGAACGTAAACTCACATTTTGGGTCTATGGCTGTTCCTGTGGTCCAGTGATTCCACTAGAGTACTGAATGTGATTAAATGATTGGCATGTTATAAATCATTTACCCAGGTCAATAACTTCATATTAATTTGTTACATTTTGCCAAAATCTTTAGGATTGGCTCTGCACCGGCTCAGTTGGTTTTAGTTCGTCAGACTGAGATAGGCAACTTCGTGAAATTTGCAATCCCATGCATATACCAGAAGTTTGCCAAAATAGTGTTCATAGTTGATAGTTATAGATAGCACTGAAATAGGCATGGTGGCAGTTATACAGATATTTCTTTTTTTTTATTATTATTTTTTTTTTTTTCCTTTTTCGAATGAAACAAAAGAAAACCTATGCCTTTTATCTTTTTCGAAAATAAAAGTTCACTGCTGGTTCACAGATAAAACATGAGTACTGGCACTAGTGAATATGGTAATTCACACCTTTGAAAGCAAGGAGAGCAAGAAGCAAAGAGAGGGACTATGGAAAGTGACATCCTCTGTATGAGTGTAATTGCAGGGGAAATATTTATATTTTTTGGCTTTGCTTGACACCTCTGAGAATATTC
The DNA here is from genome assembly GCA_034779775.1 of Enteromius afrohamiltoni. Taxonomy (NCBI): domain Eukaryota; kingdom Metazoa; phylum Chordata; class Actinopteri; order Cypriniformes; family Cyprinidae; genus Enteromius; species Enteromius afrohamiltoni. The sequence continues at coordinate 5,371,541 of JAUYWG010000022.1, read as the reverse complement.
TTTTGTGTATATGTATGCATGTATGTATATATATATATATATATATATAATTTTTTATCTTTTTAAATAATCAATATTAGAAACCAAGTTATTTTTTATTATCTTCACACTCAAGCAATTAAATTTTAGTCTAGTTTTAACTTGGGACTTTATATTGATTTCCATTTACTCATTTATTTAAATTTCTAAATATACAATATACACACATTTTCCTATACATCTGACGTACAGAGGTCTCCTGGCTGTATACCCTTCCACTATAATTTTTTATATGACCCTTTTTTTCATTGCATTTTTATTAAATTTTTTTCTACATGCTGTGATAAGGGTTCAGTTGGAGGGTGGGCAGCAGTCGCTGGAGCTCTGGGGTGGGCATGGAAGAAACAAAGGCATTGCAGGGACGACAGCAGTGGCACCCACCCGCCCAGCAAAAACATTCAGCGGTCTCAAGCCTACCCAACCCAGACTTCCCCACCTCTAAAATCCACACAACACACTCTTGTCAAACCCAGCCTGAGAAAGGGGAGGAGGGGGCACCCGAGGACCAGGAGCTCTGTCTGTATGTAATTGTAGTGAGCAACTAAGAATAGGAAAAAAATGGTAAAGTGCTATTCTGTGATGTTAAGCTTAGTGAAAGACGACATGAATGTGACAGGCTATTATCCTTTTGCATAGTTGTGATTGTTAACTTTGGCATCACTAAATCAAAAGACTAAAACGAACATTGATATACTTCAACGGCTTGAATTTTAACACAGCTTGAACATACCGTTATGCTTTAACACTCATGTACATTCACATAGCAAACCTGTTTTTAAGTGTTATTCTACATATTCAGCTCAAGACACCCCTACCTTTCAAGACCACCAAATCACCTCCACATTAATGTAGTCAAATCATATCGCTCAAGTACCTTATAACTTGCATCCTTTTGGCCTATAGCAATCGAACTCATTTGTTCATACACTTACTACCAGAATTTTAGGCTATGTTTTTAAAGTTTTAAAAGCAAAATGGCATCCTGCTCTCCAAACAGTTTTTGGCTATTTGGACCTGTGGAAGGATGGCAATGGCAACATAAAAAACAAAAAACAAAAAAAAAATTCTAACAAAATCTTGGAACTTCACAGTATATTTTCAGAGTTAAAATTTGTTCTGGCACAAAAAGAGCATAATGTTTAGTAACATTAAAATTAGTGCTTGTGTTTTATAAAATACTAAGCTAGACAAAATCAAGTGCATTATAAAGCTTGATTCTTTCACATTCTGCTATCCAACCTTTATATTTACGTATATTTCTGCAATTGTTTTCTGATGAATCAGTGTTTCTGAGAAAATGATATGCATTAATCTCCTGCTCTCTATACAACCGAAACCAGCTACTAATAAGACCATGATAAAACCCACTGCATAAAGACTTCTAATCTCACCTGTGAGAGGTAATGCACAGCATTCATATATTTGTTCTCACCCTAAATAACATTTTCAAATCACATTAACTCTCTAAAATGCAGTGCATTTTCTCTAAATTCAAAACCTTTTTCACATCATTGCGAAAACAACATTCTGGATTCAAGCTGGCCAGAACGTTTGAAGTGCCCTTCTGGCTGACATTCTTATAACTTGAACTACAATGGATGCATTTTGTGCTTACCGTGTGTATAAAATATGTATTTAGAGGATTAGAAATAAAGGAATGGGTGTAAAAGAAGAAAAAGACCACGGTGCCCCTTTGTCTCTTCCCCATGGCATTTTGGGTCAAGATGGGTGTTGTGGGACAGTAGCGGGCGGTCTTACGTGTAGGACAAGTGTGAGCCATTGGAAATCTGAGAGGCGATGCTGGCACTCCTGCTCATCCCCTGCTCACTGTGGCCCCCTGAGGTGGCCCGCCGTACTGCCTGGGGACTGTTCCGTAGCCCACCACTTCCCCCGCTCGAGCGCTGACTGCCCCCAGACATGTGGTGCCCCCAGGGAGGTGGCCCCCCTGAAGGCAGGCCGTGACCCCAAGGCTGCTGGATAGAGCCACTGTGGCTTGGGTGGTGGTGGTGGCCGTGCTGGCTGCCGCTATGGTGCCCTCCCCAGTGTGACCCCTGAGAGCCTGCACCGTGCTGAGAGCCCCAGCTACTCTGGGCCCCAGGAAAGCTGTGGCTGTGGCCGTCAGATGAGGCCAGGCTGGAGAGCACCATGTTGCTGAAGCCCAGACGCATGCTTTCAGAATCAAATGCCTCAATCTCCCGGGCCTGCTTCTCAAATAGACTGCGGATTCGCTCGGAGCGCTCATTTTGCAGGGTAACCATCTCCTCTTCGATCTAATCAAAAAACAAAATAAAGTTTTTCTCTCAAACCATTTACATAGGCAGCGAGTGTATGGTGTGCAGTGTTCAGGTTTTAAAAGTTGTTTGATATATTCTAGCCTTCAGTCAAAAAATGTAAACTTAAACTTGTCATTTGTTCACATCATTCTGAATCTTCATGCACATTTTTGTGGAGCACAAAAGTAGATATTTTTGAGCAATCTCCACATTCAAATTCAAAATTAGAGGGTAAAAACACTTATTTTTGTGCATGCATTAAGTAAATGTGATGTGTCTTTTTAGGATGTGAAATTAGGCTAAACATCCTTCCATTAGAGATTTGGAGATGTTCATATTTCACACTGAACTTGAAGTTCAAAATCTAGTTAAATGGAGCATAAATAACAGAACTTTCATATTTGTGCGATTTATACCTTTAAAGTTTTTAACAGAATAAGAATTAAACTCTTTAAAACAATATGCCTCTTGTGGTCTCTAGTAGTTTGCTGCTGAAGTTAGTATCAGATAACATACCTTCTGCTCAAGAAGAGCTCTCCTCAGGGAAACCCTCTGCTCCAGCTCTTTCCTCTCACGATCGTGCTGTGCATCCGTCTGCATCTTAATCTTGCTCTGATAAGCATTTAGCAACTCCAGCTCCTGCTGCAGCTGCATCTTTAGCACCTGACATTCGGCTTCCTGTGCCTCATCCAGTCGCAGCTGAGGAGCAAGATGGGAGGCGTTAGGGGTGGATGATATGGCATATCAAATTTTATCATGATTCTTTGACATTTTACTATTTTGCTAATTGTCTGAGCAGTACAGACAAATTAATTTCCAGTTTTTATAAACACAAAGTATATTTATACACTACATACATTTACTCACTCTCAGGTCATTTTAATCTGCAGCGTTTCTTTTTTTCTGTTGAACATTATATTAAATTCAATGAGGACCAGCTAACCTTACTCAAAATATCTAATTTTATGTTTAGCACAACAAAAAAAAATTAATACAGGTTTGGGACAACATGGATGTGAATTATCTTCGTTCAGTAATTATGTGCTATTTGACAGGCTTTTAGTGCACACGCTTCAGGTGTACACACTGGAAAAGCGCATCAAGACAGCACACATATAAAATGCTTAATCGGAAAGACTTTAAAAGCAAATAATTTACTTTTGTGATTGTGAGTAAGTGCAGTGTCCGGTGAATGAAACTTGAATGTCGCGTTGTACAGCATATTAAGATGAAGGCATTAGAACTGCAGATGATAAAATAGCACGGTACTAAGATATTTCTTATAAAGCAGCTCATCTTTATCTTCCACGATCAAAAATAGTCACATCCCACACCCCTAGGAGGCGTAGTTACATTTAGAATTATTGTCTTAAAACCACAAAAGCAGGTCAATGTTTTTTCACCTCATACAATACTTATTCTACAACTGAATACTGTGAAGTAACTACATTACCAGCCTCAGAACTTTATGACTAGTTCTGTTTGATGGTTTAATATGAAGAGATATACATACAGTGAGGTCAATAAGTATTTGATCACCCTGTGATTTTGCAAGTTCTCTTAAAAATTAAGGAGGCGTCTACAATTTTCAGCATAGGCGCATTTCCACTGTGAGATCCAGAAGTCACATTGTATGATTTAACAATTTATTTGGGAATAACTGTGTCAAATAATTATTTGATCACTTGCTTATCAGTGAGATTTCTGGCCCCGTTACTTTGCTTTTAAAAAGTCCTGTTTGAGATTGTTAGCTGTCATAAAGACACCTGTGCACCCCACAATCAGCTAAAGTCTAAGTAGAAACATGGGCAAAACCAAAGAACTGTCAAAAGACAAAATTGTAGACCTTCACAAAGCTGGAAAGGGCCCCGGAGAAAAAAGAACAACTGTTGGAGCAAGTCAGAAAATGGAAGAGGCTATATGATGACTGTCAATATCCCTCGAACTGGGGCCCCACGGAAGATCTCTCCTTGTGGGGTATCGATGATGCTAAGAATGGAGAACAATCAGCCAAGAACTACATTATAGGAGCTGGTCAATGCTGTGAAGAGAGCTGGGACCATTGTTTCCAAGGCTACTATCAGTTAATACACTAAGATGTCATGGTTTAAAATCTTGCATTGTACGGAAGTTTCCACTGCTTAAGTCAGCCCATGTCCAGGCCCGCCTGAAGTTTGCCAGGGACCATCTGGCTGAACCAGAAGAGTTATGAGAGAGAGTCCTGTGGTCAGATTAGACCAAAGTAGAACTTTTTGGTCTTATTCTTCTTCCTCCAAACACGGCAAATGGAGTTGATGAGTATCATCCGAATAATACCATACCTACAGTGAAGCATGGGGCTGGAAGCATCATGCTCTGGGGGTGTTGTTCTGCACAGGGGACAGGACGACTGCACTGTATTAAAGAGAGGATGAACGGGGCCACGTATTGTGACATATTGGGCAAAAACCTCCTTCCCTCAGTCAGAGCATTAAAGATGGTTCATGGCTGAGTCTTCCGTCATGACAATGACCCAAAGCACACAGCCAGGAAAACCAAGCAGTGGCTCTGTAAGAAGCATATCAAGGTTCTGGAGTGGCCTAGCCAGTCTCC
>JAUYWG010000022.1:5350894-5366537 GCA_034779775.1 Enteromius afrohamiltoni | reverse complement strand
TGACCTCTGTAATTGTTAACAAAGGCTTCTGTACCAAATATTACATTTTTTTGACTCAAGTGATCAAATACTTATTTTGACAATAATTCCCAAATAAATTGTTTTAAAACAATAATCATACAATGTGATTTTCAGATTTTTCTTTTTAAATTCTGTCTCTCACAGTGGGAATGCAGTATGCTGAAAATTGTACACCCCTCCATGATTTCTAAGTAGTAGAACTTGCAAAATCACAGGGTGATCAAATATTGATCTTATTGACCTCACGGTATGCCAACACTGAACATGGCAGGTCACTTACAGCTTGTGTGGAGAGCATGTCATTGATGGAATGGTCGTACTGCTCAGCAAGGATGGCTAATTTTCGGGTTTGCTCCTCCTTCAGTCTCTTCAGCACAGCCTTGTGGTCAGACTTTGGTGTGGTCTCCAGGAGGTGGTTGCGCAGGGCCTTATACTGACGTGTCTGGATTTTACACGTGTCCTGGAACTGTTTCTTGATCTGCAGCTCTTTAGACTAAAGAGGAGAAAAGACTTACTGGCTCTGCACAACTACTATATGTACTAGCTAGAGTAAATTACAAAATCAAGCATAGGCTACACACCTTAAGGCTCTTGGGCTGTTGCCGGACCTCCATGACATGTTTGCGCCGTAGCTCTCGCTCTCTGCGTTTGTTGTACTCTAGCTGGTTGGTGAGTTCAGTCTGATGCTGCAAGCGGATTAGCTCGGTACGCATCTTCTGGATGGTGCCCAGCTGTCTCACTTCCAGCTCTTGCATGGACTCATGATGGCGGAGCAGCATAGCATGTTCCAGATCTTTCTGTGTTTGACGCTTATTTAGCTCCTGGATCAAGAAAATGTTACACTTGTTTTCTTTGAAAATAAAACTAAAAATGAATGAACATCTCATGCCTCGTGTAATCCTTCAATCAGCGTTTCAACCACGGAAAGAAATCAATAAAATAGCTTTTAAACAACAACAACAAAAAAAAAAAATCACTTCGCAGTTCATTTACTTCAGGCAAATCATCAATGTCTACAGCTTGTTAGTCCGCTAGAGAAATAAAATCTAGAGAAGAGCTTTTTCTGAAATATTAGATTATATATCCATAGTTTACTCTACCTGTTAGTTGTTTAATGTAGGTTTAAATAAATCTCTTATGAAACTATTTATGACAGCCACGGTGTAAAAATATTCATAAAATACAAATTATAAAAAATAAATAAATAAATAAATATATATATATATATAGTTAATTGTAATCTTATATCGAACAGCCATGTTTGCATACAATTACAATCCTAGTTATTAGTTATGTCTTTGTAATAGAAAGTGAAGTCACCTCGCGTACAAGGTCTTGCTCTACATTGTGTTTTGCAATGAGGATTCGCCGTTTAAAGCGACGACATTCCAGCTCCAGATACTGCCGCTGCCGACGGAGCAGGTTGGCTTCCTCCTCTGCCTGGTAGTGCTGAAAGTTCTCCTTCTGCTTCGAAAGCCACTCCTGCTTCTCTTTCTTAGGCGTGGATTGGTTATCATTTAGTTCCTGCATGCAGCACGGGAAACATCAATGGGTTGTAAAGGGAAATACAAACATTTTTCTTTACCAAAGGTGGTCTCAAAACATAATTGTAAACCACCTATTTCATACTGTCACAAACATGCAATGTGGGCTTTTCATATATGGGGCCCTTTACCAATCCAGTTCGGCATAGCTTACACTTACTCTGGTTCTTAGATTTGGCTTTTAGCCAAACTGCCAGGCAGGTTATGTTCTTGTTTAAAGAATTGAATCGAAATTTGACCAATCAGCTTTGAGAAAAGGTGAAATCTGTGACATTCGATCCCTCAATGGAAACCAAAGATCGAGGGTTCGAGTTCCAGGTCCGACAGGGATTGTAGGTGTGGGGAGTGAATATCCAGCACTCTCTTCACCCTCAATACCACGACTGAGACTGAACCCCCAACTGCTCCCCAGTGTGTGTGTTCAGTGTCACCATACCTGGCCACAAGTCACTTTTTTTTCTTTTTTATTATAACTTCACAACTTTCAGTTGCACTGATATGGCAAGAAGTTTTCTTTAAGTTGTCTACTTTCATGGAAAGCTTTTTTTTTTTCTATCTTGCTGTATACACGTGTTTAGATTATTAATATTTTTTAATCGTCTTTTAATCTCTGGAAGTAAAGCACTAATCAGCAGTTAATCACAGTTTCAAGGCTGTTCATTACTAATGTCACACTTTCATGTGCACATACTCCATAAACTCAGCTATGTTAACTCAGGCTTTGATCCTAATGATCAACATCATGGTACCAGCAAAGTCAGATTGGATTGGTTTGGTTTTGTCAGCTCAAAATTCAATTTTGTTCAGCCACCATCATGTTTCAAGCCCCTGGTCACTTGTAGTGCAATATAGCCAATCAAAGACATATCTGTTGATTTCTTAAGTGCAGTGGCCTATCAAAGGTGTTTAATCCAGACAGAATCCACTCGTCGCTTTTTTTCTTTCTTTTTTTTTTTAAATGGGAAAAATGAAAAAAATGAAATTTTATCATCAAAGCCAAATTAAAATTGTTGCTACATGGAGGCTTTAAATTATTACACAAATCTCCCCGTTTATAACAAGATGATTTCTACTAAACTACATTTTTTTTACTATATTTTACATTTAGCTTTAAACATTTTGAATCAACTTATTTATATAAATGGACAAAAAGCATTCCAGAGGAGACAAAACATTACTGTGTAACCTATTAAATGGCTGAAAAATAGATATGCATGACATTTTAGCCTTTATCATTTGTCTTCATTTCACTACACTGTTCAAGCAAAAATAATCTCACAGATACCAAAGGTCAATTTAGTTGGAATTATGCCAAGATTAAAAACACTATTGGCAAATTCATATATGGGTAAAAAGCCATGCTTGAATATGCGTGTTTACCTCTTTCAGTTGTTCCTTTCTTAGCTTGTACTCTCGTTTCTGTGACTCCAGGAAGCTACTAAGTTCCTTCTTTTGCTGTGCTTGAATGTGCTGTTGGAATTTCTTCTCATCATTGGCAAATGACTTGGCCTTTAAGATATAACATTAATGAAAATGTCAAAAAAAAGAAGAAGAAAAAAAAAAAGAAATAAAGAAAAAACAATACTTTTGTGCATAGTGCTTGTCATAATGAAGCAGAAAGAGAATCTCCCCCTTTTGTTGCCACAAAGTATAAAGCCCATCCTTCTCTACAATGTCATTTTCAATATCAAGATTTGTCTTCACTAGAATTGAGGGCCACGGCATAAAGGAAAAGTAGAATTTCCAATTCATAACCATTTTTCAGTAACTTGTCTTTAAAATCACTGGTGTAACCCGTGTGCCAATCAAATAACGTGTCTCCATGTCCGCTGTCATTTCAGATTTTCCTAACCTAAAGTACAATCTTAAATTTGCCGCTTAACGTCTACTCTGCAGTATGTCACGGCTCTAAACCTGCCCTCTGTTCATTGACTGGTCTGGCCGTTTTGCAGCCGGAGAGAAAGAGTAAGATAGCCTGCTATCTCAGACTGAGTACAAAAGCAAACTGAAATTGAGCGGTTGTTGAAATTGAGTAGCTAATTTTTCAAATGTACTTCCACATTACTTTACACATGAACAGATCATGTGACATGTCTTGCGCAAAATTACATCTTTTTCTATGGATGCTTGGTTTTTCTTCACTAGTTTCTCCATCTCAGCAGCAAAGCTGTTCCTCTGGGCCTCCAGCTCTTTGTCCAGTCTCAGCCTGTGTTCATCCATCTCTGCTTTTAGTTTGTTTTCCAGGGCCATAAGGTGCTTTTGGTGCTGCCGTCTCATGCGCTTGTAACCGGACATCTGCTCTCTCAGTTCAGAGTCCTGCTCATGTTCCTGCATCTGGCGTGTCACCTAAAAGAAAGAAGAGGTGGAACGCAAGGAAAATGAAGAAAATTAAGAGACGTCTAGTAAATTTTGAACATTACTGTGAATTAACAAAATTCTTGTTTCAGTTTACACCGTGTCTACACTGAAAGCAGCCAATACCATGGTTCACTGATTATAAATGAGTAATGTATTTTTGACGCTGTCTGTAGGGTTATGAAGCATTTCACTACAGGTTCAATGTGATTGCCTCACCAGAGAAGCTGTGCGGATGGTGGCAAAGTGCTCACGATTGCGATGGTGTTTGCGTTGTGGGGGCTGTGCGGGTGCTGCCTGGGCTTCTGAGGGCCGAGGACGCGATTCAGGATCCTCAGGGTAAACCTCCACTTCTTCCTGATGGATGCAAAAGCAGGAAAGATATCACAGTTACTTAGTATGAAGAATCTCTGATTTGGGTTGTGTAGGAAGGCATGAAATATCAGAGATGGATTATCAAGAGGCGTGTGAACGTACAGGCTTCAGGTGTATGACCGAACTATTAGACATAACAGTATGGTCTTTCTCCAGGTCAAGGTCACTCTTGTCATCAGCAGCATCAGGAATACTGTTCACTGAGCTGCTCTGAGAGCTTGCGCTGATCGACATGCTGGGAATGGACTGATTACTGCCCACACTGCTCACTGTGCCTGTGCGACCAGGACCGTGCTCTGGCTCCTAAATACACACACACACACACACACACAAAGAACCACAGCAGTTCAGAGATGAACTTATTTAATCATTAAAACAATAAAATTTTTTGGACAGCAAATCTCAACTTGACCACCTTTTCATGAACCTCTGAAGTTTTATGCAGCTTATCAATCAAGATTTGAGAATGTCCCAAAAAAGTATCTTGTTCTTCATACGGAAGCGAGAACAAATATTTCTCCTAAAATTTAAAATTTTACTATTTGAACGCACTGATTTTGACTCTGATTTTGGACCCCACTTTATATATTAGCTGATATTAACACAAGGTACAGAACTAGGCACAGTAAAGCTTAAAATCTGACCTCATCTCCCTCCTGGGTCTCAGTGGTCGGCCCATTGTGCGCCTCCTGAAAGAGAATCTTCTTCATCTTGCGGTACTGCAGGTTGTCAAGCTCTCGGACCGCATCTTTTGTTCGCAAAATTAGGTCTATCAGAACAGATTCTGGTCTCTCTCGCAGGACGAAGGCATGCTATTGTTTAAGTAAAGAGTGCAGATTATAAAGTAAATATTTAGGTGGATTATTATGATGATTAATAAACAAAAAGGTTATTTAAATGTGTTGAAAATTCAGTTCAAAACAAATACCTGCAACAGATCCTCAGAGTGGGGCCTGTCTTGGGGGAGTTTCTGAAGGCAAGAGTCAACAAAATTTCTAAAATAATCCGTCCTGAGGAAAGAAAATGACACAGCATATAAATCAACTAAATGATATACATGAAATTAGGGTTGGGTCGATAGATGCTCCGCCCCTCCGCGGCAGCAGCACCAAGCTCCAGATAAAATATACTTAATCTATGGCGGCAAATCTATGCCATTAATAAGCGAGCACATTACTGATGATGGCGAGCGCGATAAATCATTTCCGCGAGAGGAAAACAGATGTAACATGCGAAGAAACCGGTCCGCAAGCTCATTTCAAACCCTCGCACGTGCTCGATCTGTGCGCAATTCAAGCACTCGCGCGCGCGATCCTCTCTCACCTGCTCGCGCGAACACTGTTATTTTTGTCAGTCATGGGGCGGGGCTTGGTGTTTTAGTTACAACTAAACACCCCCCCAACCGCCACCTACGACGACGATATCATCGTCCATCGCAATGTTTCACATTAGACATTGTACGATGCCAAATTGGTCAACATCGCCCAACCCTACATGAAATGACACTAATGAATAACATGAGGGCAGCAATTAATGACAGAATGTTCATTTTTGAATAAACTACCCCTTTGAATCAAAAACTTTTAGAAAATAAAGTATTCCTAATTCCTGCATACCTGCTATTTATATTAAAAAAAGGAAAAGAAAATGCACACAAAAAAACAGTCACAATTTCTGATTATTTATGTGTTTATATTAGTGGACTCACCATTCACTTGATTGCAGCATAGGGCTCTCATTCTGCGCTATGTGGTATAAGGCACTCATCGCATTCATATTAAACAAAGGAGGTTTCCTTTCCGCTACAGCAAAAGACAGAAGCAAAAGTAAGACTGACTTTCACAATGTGAAAAAAAACACAATGCGTTTTAAAATGAGCAGAACTTCTCTGTCACCTAGTTCTATGCAGGTGATCCCAAGAGACCAGATGTCAGCCTTTCCATCATATTGTCCCTCATCCATGGCTAAAATTACTTCAGGGGCCATCCTGAGAGGAGGTGGCCATGTTAGCAACCAGGCTGTATAAATGGAATAATTATTACTTAGAAATAACTAGCATGCTTACCAATATGGTGTCCCCACAAAAGAGTTGGCTGGAGAGGCAATGGAGGCAGAACCAAAATCTGCCAGTTTGACTTGTCCAGGCTCGGTCAGCAGGATGTTTCCAGCTTTGATATCCCTAAGTAAAGAAAACCACATTCACTAACAGTCAAAACAGTTTCCTCAATTCCACAGGAGGGGAATAAAAAATTATTAAATATCTGTGTGACGTTGTAATTATAAGTCTTTTTGAATTCATTAAAATTTATTGGCTGTACGTTAGTGAACTGGAATATAATGGCCTAATAATAATAAGGGGTGGCACGGTTCATGAAAAAAAAAAAACCAATGAACCGTTCGGTAAGCTTGTCTTGGTTCGGTACATGTATGCGTCGCACGGTTCGAAGGTTCATGACATGTGCAATGTAGCCTCGTGCCATCAGTGTACATGTACAATGTGACATCAGTGTGTTTCCCTTTTGCGCTAAATAATTGAGGTGTCTACGGTGTGGACTGAGTGCTGCAGGTCACAATACTCTATGTGTAGAAATGGCAAGTGGGAGAGAAAAGGAAGGCTGTCCGGAGTTGGAGGATGCACCAGCGTCGTATAAATCTGGTGTGTGGGAACATTTTGGATTTCATGTTACCTATTAAGAGGATGGATACAGTTCAGACAGATATTTAGAAAGGATGCTCTGGTAACATCAGCGTGAATGTGCGTCTGTGTTATAATGGCACTTTTTGCCCCATGTGCGCTGATGCTCACATCCGTTGACATTTCCGAACGCCTTCCTACAGTTGCTTAATAAAAGCAGGCTTTCCACACAAAAAAAGTGCGCATGTCATTAGTATGAAAAAAAAAATCGATTACAGCTCTGTCGGACACGGGCCGGGCTCGGACAGAAAAATGCAGCCCGATCCATGCTCTATTACCTATGATGACAGCGGACATAAAACAATAGATAGAACTGCGACTGTACGCAAGTATTGTGCAGCACACATCCAATTTGGTTTATGAAGGATTACATGATATAACTTTAACTCTCCAGAAATGTACTTCAGCATATGATATATAGCTTAATTGTTCACAATTTAGGATACAGTATTAAAGATTAAAAGATAAAATAACAAACCATACAGAACTGAAAACCGTGACCCTAAAACCGTGATACAAACCGAATCGTGGGATTTGTGAACCCTGCCACCCCTAAATGGCATGTATGTTTGTTGTCTCCTTTTAACATGTTGTTTTCTCCTAACATGTTAATTTAATACAACCTTAAAACTAAAGCTAAAACAGTTTGCTTTGACACCATACTGTGCCACAAATAAATAAAGGTGCAGCAAACTTTATCAGAATATGCAAGGTGTTCGAAGAACCAGTGTCATGACAATCATTCGGTTTCAGTGGAACTGGTTCTTGATTCTTAACGCCACTTAAAAGAACAAGTGCTCACTTTGTAAGATCATCAAAAAACCCACAAACCTGTGAATCATGTTATGGGAATGAAGGTAGGCAAGGCCCTGCAAAGCACCATGGGTAATTGCAGCAATCTCAATTTCCTGAAGGGGCTTCTTGTGAACTAAGCAAAAATGATAAAGGTGAATGCTCTTCAAACTAACAATCATTTAGTTACATTAATGCATTTGACAAAGTTTTTATCTGAAGTAATGCATACTGCATTCAGAAAACGCATTGTGTCAGTTCATGCATTCCCTGAAAATCAAATCCATAACTTAGTGTTATTAGTGGCATGTTCTGCGGTTTAAAAACAATTCACCTAAATAATAAAGCTTTGCTTTGATCATAACTAAAGTTTGAAAATAAATAAGTAAAGACCATATTTTGGATGAAATATGTACAATGCTTCCAAATGAAAGTAAATGTTTAGAGTCTTACCTTCTAGGAGGTCAGAGGCAGAGCCCAAACAGTACTCCATGACAAGCTGAAGAGAGAGAGAGAGAGAGAGAAAAAAGAAAAAAAAAAAGAATTACCGATATAAAATAGTTAGTGTAATATACTCAAGTTATACCAAAGAGTGAAAATGAAGTGTTGAGAAAAGAAAGAGAGCTCTTACCCATGCTGTGTGTTCCCGCAGGTAGCATCCTTTATACTCTATGCTGTTTGGATGTTGTATTCTCTGGAGGAATTTGACTTCCTTTATGATATCCTGCCATTTCTAAGTCAAGACAAAAGAGCATTAAATCAAAAAGTGTCCTTTCAAATGAGCCAGAAAAACTACAATGAATTCCAGTTTCCACCAGATAACTGCATCCACTGTTAACGTGAGCAGACTGGACATACTGACTTACTAGTGCAGGTCCTGAAAAGGAAAGTCAGTCCTAAAAGCTTCTGAAGGAATCTTTGTAGAGATTATGGATGTAATCTGATTACTGCTAATCTGAAATTACAAAGGAAACGCTGCCACCAGCTAAAGTATGAATGGCCTTGGTGCTTCACTCAATCTGTGGTTTTGCACAAGACTTAATGAGACTTCAGCTATTTTCTTGAATTTGCTTAGTTTTATTGCGCCACTATAAATCACTATTTAAGAGCCAAGTCACAGTTGTGAATGTGAAAAAGTCAAATCCATGGGACAAGAGTAATATAATGCAATCACTGTGCCCACTCTCAAGAAGGAAAAGCTGAATGGCACATCCAATCTGTTGCATGACTGTATGCAATAACTGTGGAATGTAGGAAAACTGACCTCATTAGACTGTTTCCCACTGTAGGACATTTTCTTGATGGCCACCACCTCTGCGGTCCGCACATCCCGTGCCTAAACAAGATTGACATCAGATTTCAAAATTTAGTCTCCCAAACCTCTCATTATGATCTGTTGCATACATCAAAATAATAAATCCTATTCTACACACTGTAACATTTGATACATACAAAATACACTGCGCCGAAGCTGCCATGACCGATCTCACGAAGGTCTGAGAAGAGCTTCTCTGGGTCCTCCTTGAAGAACAGCTCTGCGATGTCGGGGTCCTTTAGGCTCCCTGCCCGGCTGGTGGAGGGCATGCTGCGAGCCAGAGGACACGCCGTGCTCGCAGGGGACTATCTGGCCGTGCGACTGGGACACGTAAGGCCCTGCTGGTTACTCATCTGCCAGAGGGAGGCAGTGTACGCACAGAGACCTGAAGGGGACAAAAATGTGTCAATATATGTAACAGGGCAATCACTATATCATAAATAAACTATGTATTATAGAGTGCTTGATATTAATACACAATAACAGTGGCTTTATGCCATTAATTTAGGGTGTCTAGCATACCATCTGTTCACATCCAAAACATTTGCACACTGGTGAGGTAACTTTTCTTGGGTACGTCCTTTTTTTTCCCCCACAGCAGAGCAGCCCTTTGTAATGTAAATGTATGACGCTTACGGTGTCATCCATACTCGTTTTTTTGCTATATAATATATTTATAATAAAACTTATTATTCTTCTACTTTTAAGCCTGTAACAAAAAATATCTACATTTTCATAAAAGAAAATCCCTTCATTTACAAAAAAAGTTCACATGTTCACTTGAAGTGGTTTTTGACTTTTGCACAAAGACCGCATGTATTGTGTTTCATCTGCTAGTTCTGAGGAGCAAGTAATATATATATATATATATATATATATATAGGTCAATAAAAAAATTGTGATATTGACAATTTTGTTTTCTGACGTTGCTTATTCGCAAATGCTTTATGCAACATACCAGTTCTACGCAAAAGTTACATTCACATTTTTATATGAAGTTGCAAAATAAGATTGACAGTCCAAAATAGTATATGGCGCTATCCATTAGATTGTTACTGGTGCTGGACTATCTACAATATTATTATACTTAAAGCATTTGAGGCTTTGAATAAGATAAATGGGTGTCTGTGGTTCCTGAACAGGAACAAACCAAGAGACCATAGAAACTGTTTTATCTTCAGATACAGATTCTACACAATGACCTGTGGCCTAACCTTTGTTTAGAGGCTGTAAATACAGTAATATCAGTGTAACAGCTGATGAGCTCCCAGCTTTCACATTGATTCGCTCTGCTGCATTCTTATCACCTCTTAGGCTCATTCAGGTCTGGTGAGAACTGGAGCAATGTGTTGACTAATAGTCAAACTCTGGGCGTATTTGTGAACCACTAAAGCTGATTGAACAGTTGTGGGTAGGTTACCCCTTTTCCATTGAAATGGAATTTCCACTGACTTGAGAGCCAAAGCTATGACATAATGGACTATGTTCTGACTTGTGGCATGTTTATCTGTATAACTAGGGAGGTAATGAGTCTTTATGCCATGACAAGCTGCTTTTGAGTCGCATTAAAAGTTTTTAAGATGGTATAATGTTGTTATAAAAAAGTTTTTATGTTATGTTTTATGTTGTTGGATGTGTCTAGCAAATTTATCAGATTCACTTCTCTCTCTCTTTTTTTTTTTTTTAGTAGAAAAGTAGAAAGTAGAAAGGTGTGGAATGGGTACAAGATTGAGCATTGCACCCAGTGCTAACACCTAACATGTTGCTGCTTAAAATAAAACTACTTTATAAAGTCTATTCTGTGCTCAATTACAACCACTGGCTTTTCACAGTTTTTTTTTTCTCCATCACTCCATGTTGACTGCATTAGTCAAAGCATCGGTGAGTAAACACAGATTTAGCCCTTCAAAATGTGTTCCTTAGACATGTGATTAAGAAAGGAAGCTTGAGTCACAAGACAGACCAAGCATTAAGTTTTTTTGCATTGAAAAAGGTGCTCAAAGACCACTACATTTGTATATTTTGGAAAAACAATGTTGGAGGCCTATAGTCCAGGATTAGGCTATAGGTCAATTAAGACATTTAAGTCATTTTTATAAGCATGCCTTATAGAAAAAAAGCATTACTGGTATGCATCTTAAGACAAAAAGACACTGACATGTTTTAAGATCAGTCTGTGCAAGTTTCTTTTAATTGAAACAGTTCAGATTTGCATTTAGTCTAGGACTAAGCTTAAGCCTTAAGGAAAGTGTTTTTAAATTAAATGCACTACCTTTTTTGTTTTGTTTTCAGCAATCTAAAATTACAGCGCTTAAGTTAAAGTGTCCATAGACCTTCAGATTTTTTCATTCCACAGTCCTCTTTTACTCATTTTAAAATACAAAAACATTCTGTGTGAATGCCCGTTAAAACTTTTGACCCTGCCTTGATTTGCAGCCTAGAGGAAGTAATGCTAGTTCACAAAACTTGTGATGGACACAGACACTGGAGATTAGACACTGGAGACTAGGACTGATTCAGTTCATGAAAAACTTCCTTCAGAAATATCAAACACTATCAATCTATTCCACCTACAAAACATGTAGCCTCTGGGAAAAATTGCTGAATTACCCAATACTGATGCTACTCTGGGACAAAACAAGAAACAGTTCAGCATTCATTAGGCAATGGGGAATGTGGTTATGTATCAGAGAATATTTTTAATGTACAATATTGATCTTCACACTGTATGTTTGCAATTTAACTTGTCAAAACTGCTTACATTATAAATATAAACTGGTAATTATCTTTTTATAGATACTATCTATAACAAATTATACTTAAGCACTGGGTAATTTAGTGAATTGCTTTTCAGATGAGATCTAAATGGATGTGAAAATTATAGTTACTAAAGAAGGTCATAAGCAGCAGCACAATTAAGTTACAATTAATATAGTAAAAACTATGTGCTTTGCATGGCCTGCTGGGTGGCAGTAAACGAACCACATTTGGTAAAGCGGAGCACCGTAGGCATTAAAGAAAACAAATGTAAATATTAAGTGAGGTTAACTAGTAGTCCCCTTCTTAACCAGGACCTGGGTCTTACATAAGCAACATTTTTTGCACTTCAGGCCTGTATGTGACAGAAGCTCAGCAAGCCAGTCTGAGACTAGTAACTCCAGTGTGACACACATACAGGAACTTGGCCTTAATCGCTCCTGTTAGTCTCTATGGGAATTCCCTTCAACATGCTTAAAAAAAAACTTTTTTTTTTTTTTTTAAAGAGCGAGTATGTTCTGTTGAGCCTCGAGTCAGGTCTTACTCTTTGTGAGGAATTCACACTACTACGATTAAAGCACTGTCACAAAATGCACTGTTATTTTCAACACACAGGCAGGGAAGAGGAGACATAAATCCTTTGGCCAACTGTCCAAGCAACAAACTAGGACAGAATTATTTTTTGAAGCATATTATTTACTCTGGGGTCATTATAGTCCCGAACCATTGCAAGCATATTGACATTCTTCTAGACAGCGCAAACAGGAAATGCATAAATTCAACACTTAAATAGCCGCAAAGAGATTTTCCATCACATCTAGCCTACCTTGAGTTACAGACACAAAAAGAACTCTTGACTGAAAAAACATCACATTTACAGGGAGTGTAAATGAATGAACTGCTGAATGACACAATCGATGTTCATCCGTTGGTTCCAGCAAGTTATGAAATAGTTATGAAATACTCCCTTTTAAACTAACAATGTTTTCTGTTGGGCTGTTTGGAAACCGACTACAACAACAAATAAGGAGGAATATTGCTCAAACAATAAAATTATAACTTCAAATAGTCAACAAAAGGTCAAGTCAAGCAGAGTGTTCAAGTTAATTTTGTGGCATTCCTGTGTGTACCATTGGCATTCAACTAACAGAGGTATTTTAACTATCTTTGGCATTCCAACTCATCTTATTCATGCTTAGATTGTTTCCTTAAAAGAATAGTTTGTTATTTACACCCCCTTATGTCATTCCAAACATCCTTCCTCATGTCATGAAGGAGAAATGCTGCAGAAATTTCCAATCAATAACAGTTGAGTGGCCATGACTGACATGACAAGTTCCAAAAGCAAAGTTCATACAACTTGTCCAATATGTTCATATTTCCAAAAGCAACACAATTAAGTTACTGCCCAATAGTGTGCTCAGATTTAAAAAGTGGCATCAACAATGCGAGCCATAGTCATATAATGAGGAGGAACACCTACCATTCTTCTTTTTTGATCCACAAATTAAAATAGTATATGAAACATAGGGGTACAACATTTAATTATCCTTTTAAGCAGGAAAAACATTCCTGTCTCCAAAAGGATTCATGTCTGTATTGTCATGTACAAACAGAATATATTATTGAATATTTCAATAAAATTCACATGAACACATCTTTACAGGCAGGCAATGTTGGCAGGCAAAATACCTTTGTCAAATTTTATTGCATAAAGAAATCATTTTCTCATCTGGTAATGTCACAGTGAAGCTGCTTTCAAGAGTCAAAACGATACCAGACAACACCAGACGTGTTTTTTCCAGCTTGTCTGTGCAAAAAAGCATGACTGTCCTTCACTGGAAGCCTCTTTATTGATCAAGATCTCTGCTGTTAAAACTGTTAACATGAAAGAAGGTTCCTCCTTCCTGGTGCAGGTTTTCAGTTTGATTCTCTAAAGGTGACATTCTCACACCCATAGTCTCATTAGTTCTGTACACTGCAAACACAGACTGATACAGGCTAGCATTATGCAGAAATGACATTAAGTAAAATATTTGCGATTCTTTAATCTTCGATTAAGATCGATTAATCTTAGAAATATAAGCCAAAGCAGGGCGACTTCTGTTATTATTAACTAGATAAATAGTGCCACAGTAACTGTCATAATATTAAATGGCAAGAGCAATAGCATATGGTACATCATCAAGATAATGCAATGCTGTAAAGAGGCCATTAGAGACATCAACATTTAGAATTTGCAATCAAGGGCAATGATATAATGGATGATCTAGAGAAGTAATTGATCTTGCTTGCTCATGCCTTTGCAAGAACTAGACTGGCTGGTAGCCGACAGCAATGCTATCAACTAAAATATTAATGAATGTGTCATTATTAATCATTATAACTTATCCTACGGTAGGTTGAAAATGTGTACCTGATGGTCTAAACTGATTAAATTACTTAAAAATATAATAAAAAGCAAAAAGGTAGTTCATATGTGCTGCTTCATGTATGAATCAAACAAAACATTTACATTTAACTTTGGCTATAAAGTGTACAATATGAAACAACTGACCAAAATAAAGGTGTAAAATTACACTAAAATGAATCATACCCCTTTAATCTGTTGTTGTTTGCCATTGTGGTGAAGTTATAGTGTCAATTTTAGGCATGCAAAATTTGTGGCCAACATATTCGTCATCAATTTTTTTTTCAAAAAGGGCATTCAATTCACAGCTTGTGTGTGAGAGTACGTATATTAGAAAAGCTTGCAACCAGATGTGCCCCTTGTTAGACAAAAATACTTTTTTTAACAAAAAAGGTATTTTTAAAGGCAGGGGCCAGAGTGGAGCTAAAATTCAGGGGGTCAAGTATCATGAGCCACGAACTAGCAGATTTCTGAAATGACACTGAAAATGGAGTTACTGGAGTACTCCTTGTTTAGTTGTAACTAAAACACCAAGCCCCGGCCCACACCCGAGCAGGTGAGAGGAGATCGAGCACAGGAACGATCGTGCACGAGTGCTTAAATTGCACACAAATGACATATCAAGGTGCGCGCCAGGGTTTGAAATGAGCTTGCGGGCTGCAGCGGAGGATCGCGATGCTGGCTCAGCATAGTGATGTCTATCGGCCTACTTATATAATGCATAGTTATAAATCATTATATTATATATATATTTTACTATATAATTCATTATAATCACGTTCATTGTGTGTTATAAATGACCATACTCTTAAAAGCTATAACCACAAAAAAAGTAAATATTATAAAACTGTTCTTATGAATATTCATGACGCACAATATATAATAAAGTTATTTATAATGCATTGTGTTTTAATAATAATGCCTTAGGAATACCCTTATAATGTATTATAAATACAGGCTTCATAGAAAGCGTTACCAAGGAATTTATATAGTATTTGCAAACATATTTGTTTATAAACCATTCAGTTTATAATGCTTTTTTTTTCTGTTTATGGTCAGTTATGCACTTATATTGTCTGTGTGTGGTTGATATTGTTCAGAAGTTGGTAGGTTTAGGGTAAAGGTGGGACTAGGTGCTACAATGAAAGTATGAATTTATATGAAATGAATGGATCACAGCTGATGCCGGTCACTGACTTACATTGGTATCTCTTCTGTGAGACAGTCACTGAATTTTTGACGATTCCATAACACTAACACTGAATTTTATGTTAAGATTCCATGGCCATTACACAGAATTTTGTGAGATCAGGTTGGAACAAATATATGCCTTACAACTACACATAATATACCACTAAAAGAAACTGATATATTTTCTG
>JAUYWG010000022.1:5338723-5350794 GCA_034779775.1 Enteromius afrohamiltoni | reverse complement strand
ATATATATATATATATATATATATATATATATATATATATAGGAGGAGCATACAAGAAATTCAATGAACAAATAAAAATAAAAAAAGCGGTCTGGTTAGTGTTGTGGGTTACAAACGCAGCTAATAATGAGTAATGGTCTCAGGTTATTGTGGCTATATGTTTCCCAAACATTTATTTATTTGTGGCAAAAAAAAAAAAAAAAAAAAAAAAAAAATCAAACCAAGGTGAGGGTGTTTTTTTATCACTGTATTTCTAAAGGAAGACTGTCTTAAGAAAAATGAATTCATCCAACATATAAGGCAGCGTTTGTATGCGCAGAGCTGTTTTGTCTACAGCCGTTACCAGGGAAACCTAATTTCTCTGCTTAAAGCAACTCCTGCTGGCAAAGAATGAGTTAGAATTTTTAATACATCCATCTGATTTACGCAGTGAATATATTCTCAAAAAAAAAAATCTTAGCTATTATTGATTCCATTTGGATGTCTACCGGAAGTTAAATTAGGGGCACAAAAGCAAGCATGCGCAGAAAACATTTGTTTATGTTGTTGTTGAAACATATATATTATATATATATATACACACCAGAATTTGCTCGCTGAAAAGTTGTTTTAAACCTGAATTATTTGTTGGAAATGTGGCAAACCAAATAGTTGCTGGACCTTTTATTGTATTTTTTTTTCCTACTATCAAATTCAATGTGGACCACCAAAAAAAAAATAACTTTTTCAGTAATTTGGCGCGGTTTAACAGGCTTTAAATGTGTGCACTTTGGATGTACGGGCTCAGAGAAAGCGTGCGTCAGAACAGCACGTGAATAAACCGTTTAACCAGCAGTCTAACGTTAGCTGCTAAACAAATCAAAAGGTTACATAAACTAGCCAAATTGGAAAAGAAACAAATCCGTCAACTGTCCCGAGTGCCTTTCACAATGGATATCGGGCACTTGTCAAACCCTGAGTGGATTAGCTTTCTAACGTTACAGGGGTCATCCGGTGCCACATGCACTTTTACAAGCTGTTTGGACTGAAATGTGTGTTGGGAGTGTGTGTACACAACCACCCTACAATGATAAAGATCCACAAGTAGCTTTCTTTTAATTGAATAAAAATAAGTTGCCCCTTGAAATCAAGCCATTCTCTAATGCATGAGGCCACTCCCACAATAGTTGATTGACAGCAGCGTGTCACATAGACTGAACTAGCGTCTTACCTCAGACCCGCCCTGAGTGATGCGTCATCAGACCAAGACACAGAGACAACCAAGACTCCAAAGCGAGTGAGGTGTTTAGTTCTTGAATGTATTAATGAACATAGCAGTAGTTATTTACCCCCGACACCTGAGTGACTGAAGACACAGAGGATTAACGTTATGTTTGGTTCTGATGGGAACATTCATGAACAAGCCTCACCTACAGAAGCAGTGAGTATAATGTCTTTTACTGAATCTTTGCAAATTGACTTATAATGTGCTAATTAGCAAGTTTCACTGTGAACACTGCTAAAAAAAGATCCTCAGGGTGCCTTGGAAATGAGGGGTGGGGTCAGCAGAGCTCGTGAAGATTTAAAGGTGAAGTACACAAAACAGAGTGAATTCAAAAGAGCTGCTTTGACAGCGTTTTTTAAACTATCTTTGAAAAATTTTAAAACAAACTATATTACAAACTTTCCATTAAGACCCTAAATAATCATATTAGTTTGTGGAAAATTGTTTTTGTATAACTACTTTAAGACGAAGAAAACTATATCCATAATATGCTTTTTTTACTTTAAACTTATGTATAGGTACTTGTCGTTAAAGGGGAGGAAGATGTGAAAACATAGCTAAGCACTAGCAGCTTTAGCAGGTTGCGATTCAAAAGACAAACCCGAACCGATGCAGCCAATCGCGAGCTAACCGCAATGACTGACAAGACAGGGGCGTTTTCAGAGTTGTCAGATTTGGGCGGTTTTAAAACATATAAATAATATAGACTAATTAGCTAACATACAAGCCCAAGTGTACATGCCGGATCCAACCAGTCACACAACGTTACTAAACACAGGCACAGTGCAAAGAGTGCTGGTGTTTATGTTGACGTTGCAGCCGCTTCCAGAGTTAATGATTCAGGAGTGACAGGTGTTTACCGCTATAAAGGATGGAGAACTGTATAGTGATCATGTCTAAATAAGTATGGTATAGAAAGTTTTAATTCAAAACGTGAACTACACCTGCTGAGGGAGACTCTTATCACTGCAACTTAAAATCAGAGCACAGTTAAATAAATATCAATAACCTGTCTCTTTTCATACAGTTCAGATTATGGAAATCTGCTGGACCTATTACTTTCGACTGTGCAACATTTTGTATAAATGTTCAAAATAAACGTCGAAGACTTCCTAGTTCTGTGTGAAAGGTAAGTACATTAAATTGTTATATTTTTATTGATTATGTCGGACTATCAAGCAGTATGCATCGATGCATTATAGTTTTGACAGTCATGGTGCACGATCACTATATTGGATATTTTTTGCAGTAAAATTCTGACTGTTGACTTTGAAAACGATGCAGTTTTTTCGAGGGCACCATTTTTTTTATTGCCTTTTTGACAAGTGTCTGCTGCTTGCATATTTGGTAGACTTATTCTCTTTAATCTATTTTCTCAGATTTATCTAGCATTATGTTTATATTGTTTTGTCATCAATTTTTTTATAGTGTTAAAAATGCTGTTTATGAACCTTGATTTGCATTCAATCACATTATATTGATAGTTATTGACATTATATTGATAGATATTATATTGATAGGCGGGAATTTGTGAGCTTTTGGGCAGGAAATCCAATCTGGCAACACTGGGCACTTTAGAGGCCAGTCAGATTTCAACTGCCCAGAGGGGCACCCCTAGATCTCCCCATGCCTACTACAAAACAAATATTTATCAATAAATCAGTATGGTAAATGGATTTGAAGACATTTTAACATGCAAATGGTTGCCAAACTCCATAAGCACATCGAATCTCGTTTACACACCGATAGATCCACACTGACAAAGAACGGGAAGAGCAGCGCAGCATCTCAATAGCGAATCAATATTCAGGCTGAGCTTCTTTCAGCAACGAGACGATGCTATTTGAAAGTGAGCTATTAAATAGCAATAACTACGCTAATAAGTGAACTGTATCGTTCTTAGGCCATGTGACTATGATGAATGATGCTTTAAATAGGTATGAAGAACAGTACAAGGGCTGCTGGCCAGTCCAGTATGTGTTACGCAATGTCAACACTCTGAGATGAGGAATGCGGCGCGCGTCACTGGATGCAGCTCACAACAAGGGAATACCCAGTTCGATAAACCAGGGCTTTAATCAGCTGATTACTTGTCATAACATCGCTGTGGATACTTAATTTATATAACGAGAAAGGTCACAGTTACTAGACCCTAAATGCTTGTTATTATTTAGTTAAACCCTGCTGTTAAAAACAGTGCAGTGAAAATGGGAGGGAGTGTCATTGCAATAATATGCGACACTGGACGTGGTCGTAAAAACAATGTGGTTAGTTGATATTTATACTGACATATTAAGAACAATTCTTCTTAAAAAGGTACAATTCATAAAACAAAATCATAATGTTTTCCCTCACCTCTTGGTTTAATCCTTTAAAAGCAGAAAACTTTGCTAAGTTTAAACATTTTACTAGTTATATAAACACTAGCAATCCATTCGACACTCATGAATGTCAAATTTAATTTAACAAAATAAACCAAACATCCCCCTAAACCAAGTTTGTCAACCCTGCATGCTGGCACAGGCAAAATAAGCAGCAAAACTCACAAACATTACTGACAACGGCTATTCGAGAAAGAATATATGTTTTAAGTGTTTGGTTTCTCTGTTTCACACGATAAAACAACGGCAAAAGTTGTACACCAAACCCAACTTAGCAATATTAGCCACATATTAGCGAACCAGTTAGTGTAATGTTAGCCAACTTCCTACGACGAGAAAACAATGACACAAACGCAGCAAGACATCGGTAAGGTCCTGACAAGAACAAATAAACGGCTCGTTTGAGGGTGTAGTTGAACTCACCCGTCCACCAGGCCAGGTTTGAGCGGACTCCAGGAGAAAACCTCAGCGTGCTAATGTGGCTAACTTAGCCCACACCAGCTATCCTGGGAGGAACAGTTAGTGAGAATTCAGGAGAAACGTGTAAACAAAATCACTTCTTGTTTATTCCTTTGGACATTCGGAAGCTCGTATATTGGAGAAAAAGAGTCGGTGTATTTATAGTATCCAGGCCGTCCGAGCTGACAGTGTTGAAGGTGATGACTCACAGGGAATATAAACTAAATCAGCTGTGGCCAGTTTACAGCTAACTCTCCACTCCCAGTCAGTCACTTCCAAAAAATGGCGGCGGGTAGTTTTCACCTCCTTCACTTCGTGGAAAACACGGGAGAAATTTTGTAGGTAGCTCTCTAAACTACACCATAGGCACACTCTGCAACCACTCGAGAAATGACAGCCCTTCAGTATCGCCTCGGCCGTTACATTTCTTCATGCGTGGCGCGTCTGTCGTTTGGCCGGGCAGTGATTTTCATCTCTTTCCCTCCCTCTCTCTTTATCCACTCTCCTACTGCAAGACAAACAGCACAGCGGCTGTTAACGCAAGTGTAGCAGGGTTGTTCGACTCGTGAATCAATCGTTTCCTTGAATTGGTTCTTTTGGATGAATCTGTTGAATCGGTCTGAATCGGTCAAGCCTAATGAGACATAATGATGAAGCTAGATGTAAACTTCTTTAATAGCAGATTAGTGGAAATGCGGTCACATTAACAAAATTATGTGGCCAAAAACGGCTAATGTTTAATAATATAGTGATATAGCCACCATAAGGCACTTTCAGTCAATGGCCAAAAAAGGTATATATTGTCTAATAACATAGTGATATACACAAGGCACTTTTAAACCAAGCATGTTTCTGCTTGTAAATGTTGTGAAATCTGCGTGGGGAAATATTTTGCCCTTGTGGTGATTCCTGTTGAAAATGACAGTGAAGTATAAAACTAGATTTTGTGACAGGCATGACGCTTGATTATTTTTAAAGTAGCCTATTTATTTATAAAAAATAATAATAATAATAATAATAATAAAAAAAAAAAAAATATATATATATATATATATATATATGCTTATGAACTTGTTAAAACGTGATCAGATGTATTTGTACATATGCCTATATATCTGATTATTACACGGCTCTCTGGAATGCTTGATTCTGATTGGTCAGTTGAGACAGGTTCCTTCTTTTCTAATAAAAACTGCTCCAAAGTAATAACGCATTGCCAGTACTACTTATTTGTTTAAAATCCCTCCGCTCCAACAAAGATTACTGTTTGGCGCCATCTTGTGACCAACACTGGACAACCACAATGAACAATGGAAAAAATTCATATTAATAATTAATATTTTTCATATGTAGATGTTATTAATTGTCTTACTAACGTTTGAATGCTAGTCATGTGGTACTATATCGTTTCGCGGAAGGATAAAAATGTTAATTTAAAACAAATACGCCAATAAAATGTTTCAAATTCATATTAATGTATAGTTTTTTCTCTTTATCTGTCAAGTAGCCGTGTAATAAGCGGGATAATGGACAGGCAGCCGGTAGTTATCGCGAAATAAGCCCCTTCAGCATGATACAAGTCTCATATTTCTGCGATAACTACCGGCTGCCTGTCCATTATCCCTGACGTCTGCTGGCGGCTTTGTTGGGATTTTTTTAGAACACGAAATAACGTGATGTCAGAGACGCATATATATTAAAAAAATAAGAACGTTGAATCACTTTTGAACCTGTTCAGAGGAACCGATTCGTGGGAATGATTCGGACATTCACAATCAGCTGGGCGGGAACAAAACAAGTACCAACTTTTGGAAATTAGCTGTCTTCTTTTGTAGTAACTGAATTAATTATTACACAATCGTCATTGACATGGAATCTCAAAATAGATAATGGCCTTAATAACAATATAACGCCCATTTATGCATGAAAAAACAATGTATTTCCTAACATTCCATGTTATAAATGTAGTCTAATCAATGTGCTCCAAGCTATTTGACATTGCTCTCTGCTTTTGTAGCAATTAAATGTTTGGTCTTGTATAGAAGAGAGTAGTTCAGTGTTTTTATCCTGGTGAGAATGAGAGACTGCAGTTGTAGAGTGCTGAGCTTCTTAGCTGATTAACATGTAACATTAGGCTTGGTTTCCACAAATAGCTCTAAGCCACACGCCGATCAACAAATTCATATATTCCCACACTGGCCAGATAACAACCCAGTCAAAGAGCCAAACCTGAAAAGCATTGCTTTCTTTTTCTTCTGCTTCACTGTACAATATAATGTGGCATAACAAGTAGCCATACCTATGTAAAACATGCCTGGGCTGTCTCATAAATGTGACAGACAGGCAAAACTGGTTTTCTGAACTTGAGATCTGTTGTGGTTGACGCAGATGAGTCGGCACACATCCGTGAATATTTCTTTGTAGACTACTTTACTGTTGACAGGCTTTCGTTTTTGTTTCACTTGCTAAAATAAGATATGTCAAAACAAAATTAAGTGAAAAATAAAGCTGAATTTTCATAAACAATTTCTGGAGTGAAATAGGACATTCTCTCTTTTTTCAGTTTTCAGTTTCATCCTGTAGATGGAGATATTGTGAAATCTTGCTTAGTTGTGAGAAGGGTTGTTTGTAATAGTTTGTTATACGTTTAAATAGTTTAATGGAATTCTTGCCATAGCCCTGTAACTTCAACAACAACAATATTTTTCTTGATTCCTTTAATAATAGGCTGTTGAACAGTTGGGTCATTACAGACATCATTCATTAAAATGTGAGCACTGTAGAAGTTTAAGCGAATAATACTAAGGACATTCCAGATTAATTTGTTTTTCCATAGGAAACGATTTGGAGAAATGTTCCTATGGAAAAGAGCTTAATGGAAAAATTACATGTGACATTCTTGCTGGTGAAAAATCTAGTACATTTATTTGATTATTGACAGAAACTGAAATATTTCTGATTTACTTTACAACTTAATGTAAATTGAATTGAGCAACATGTGATTGAATCACAAAGCACAATTTGACCTGAAGGTCACACTAAACTCAATTACAGGAAAATATTTTCCATAGGCATCAGTTGGAGATAACCAAAAATAAGTAAACATAAATAAATAGATAAATAATAAAATACAATACAAATAAAGACAAACACAAAATATGATTTAAAAAAAATTCTGGAACTATTTGAGATATCCACAATTTTTAAATTACAATATTGGGGAGGGTGTTTGTTACAAAGTGACATTTTAAAGGGTTCAATTTTTTATGAAAATAAAAAGCATGCAATTAGATAGATTTGTTATCTAATTGAATGTTATTGATTTCAAATGTTCACTAACACCTCAACTGGCTATCAGCTTTCCAAATAATATTATTTTATCACTGTTTACTGTGTGATTAATAGTAGCTGAGATTGCCTATAGCTATCACCTCTAATGTAACTGCTTATGTTGTCTTGGGGTTAATTTAATAGGCTTAAATATGTATTTTATGCATATATAGCCAATATGTTTCACATAAGTTTTAACATTACATACAAAACATATTTAACAACAAATCAACATATGATTTAAATTACAATATAGAGATACAATTTACTTTATTAGTAACTCCTAATAATTAAAAACTATTTTATTTTATTTTATTGCAGAAAAGGTTGTTTTAAATGTTTATTTTTATGTGAATTAAACTTGTAGCTTTTTAAAATCCTGACAAAAACGTTGAATGCGCGGTGGTGTAGCATTGTAAGTTAAGCATTGTCTGTTTCTAACCGCAGGCTATTTCGAAAGTCACTAATGAAGTATGATTTATTTTTTTGTATTAATTGATCTCGTATTAATAACTATTGCATTGAACACCATATAAAAGTTTCCCACAAAATAGAAGCTTCAACCAGGTACTTAGTAGTTATTACATTCCATCTCTAATCTGGCAAACAGTGTCATAGACCCTACAAGTGATAACACGCGCTGTCATATCACGTGATGAGAATTTGCAAGCTCAACAACAACACCACTGAGCGAAATTAGACGTTCAGTCCACCAGGAGTGAGCGCTGTATTCGAGCTGTACGGTCGTTGATAGACTTTTTTTCCCAACCATGAAACTGTTTAACTACTTACTGAAAGATGTCACGCACAAAATCGAATATTATTCAAGGTTCTCGCCCTCTCCGATGTCAATCAAGCAATTTCTGGATTTTGGTGAGTAACGTTAATGAAATATTGTGATAAAGAACCGCTACTGATATATTTAATATATTTTATTAATGTACATTTTATCGTGCTTAACTTCTTTTATATCACCCCAAATTTCCCGTGATTAAATAAAATTAAATAAAATCTATATTTATTCTATAGAACCTTGAATGTTAAGGTCAAGTGAAAGCTAAAGCTTTGTTGGCACTGCCATCAACTGAATAAAAATAGACACTCTATTACATATCACCGTGTCATAATGAACTTGGTCCAGTTTTGCAAAAGGATAATATGTGCTTTTGGTGTAAAGAATTATTACACCACTTAACTCTAAAGTGTCCCATGTGTGGTTCTGTTAATGTCCAACATACTTACCAGGTAAAAATATATATAATTATGTATTATAACCTGAATAAAAGCGCTCTCTCTCTCTCTCTCTCTCTCTCTCTCTCTCTCTCTCTCTCTCTCTCTCTCTCTCTCTCTCTCTCTCTCTCTCTCTATATATATATATATATATAAATAGCCTATATAATTATAATATATTAACATATACATTTATTTAATACATAATTACACTGGATAATTTCCCATTTATGTTTATTTAATTCTTAATTACTTCATTATTATAATAACATATGAAATATAATAATAATAATAATAATAATAATAGGTTTGACTGGTAGTGTGTATAATATTTTAGGAGTAACATTCTTTTTTAGCACCCTTGATTGATGATTGTAAGCTATGGTCATTATCTATTATAATGCATTCTCTGTGTCTTTCTAATCTTTTGCCATATACAATAGCTGTAATTCTGTTGTAAAAGTGCACACTCATGCATACATAGACTCAACAGGTTCAGCAAACAAAGAATAACTAATTCTTGCCTCTTGTTTAACCAGGCAGGGAAAATGCATGTGAAAAAACCTCCTACATGTTTCTGAGGAAAGAACTGGCAGTGAGGTTGGCCAATACGATGAGGGAAGTCACCTTGTTGCCCACCAAACTTCAGACCCAGCCGTCTGTCAAACTGGTCGAGTCCTGGTGAGGAAGGCAGGTGTGATGATGAGTGTGAGCTGTGAGTAAACAGTGACTGGCTTTGGTGTAAAGGGCTCTGAGTGATTGTTTTGTAGAAATGTGTGCATACAAAGAAGTATTATGTAGCAGATATTTTAAATTTTAAATGTTATGAGGAATTAATAATAGAATGTATTTAACACAATCAATGAATTATTGTCTTCTCACAACATCTAAAACAGTGTGATCACAGAGAAGGGTTCAATCATTCTTATGCTTTAAAATTAAATAAATGTTTTTGAATAACGAAAAGACAATGTTTTATGAAAAACAACAGTTAATAATATCTCCTTTCAAAGCAAGGTTGTTTTTCAGTGACACATCCATGTTTCATTAAGGTTTCAAAGTTGTGTCCCCACTTTTTGTCAACACCCTCAGACATTCATTAAAATGTAACAAAAATCAGGTAATTTCAGGCACAGCTGTCACTCTAAAGGACCCCCTTGCCACATTTCACCTCTGTAGAGTCCACCAGAGTTCACACCACTGTCAAACAAGCTCTGCTAAGTTTTATAGTTTAGAATAGTTTTAATCCCATTGTTAATATTTCCTCTGTCACAACCATTATATGTCAACACAATCTTCCAATTTCTCAGGGAAATTATTCGAAATATTTAGATAATTGTATTATCTTGAGGCAGGTTCCATTAGCATCAACAGAAAAAAAATGGCTACTACATGTACTCTACAAAGTCCAAAGTAAAGCACATTTTGTTAAAAAAAAATTGACAGGTTGAATCAAAGCATAGCTCAGTATCTGTAAAGAAGCGGACTTCACAAAAGTGGTACGTATGACAGAAGTATATTTATTAATTGCAGCAGAGGCGTAGCAGATATTAGAGGTGAGTAGAACAGTATACTGTATGAACGGTTTGCTGGAGAATCACTGAGGAAAGAACTTGAATGTCTTTCTTGTAGGATCGATGGAGCACTGGGGATGGAGACACAGAGACGAGGGACTACAAAAACACACCACAAAGTGTAATTATAGCTTAGAACGGTCTTGCCAAATAAGAGTCCACTTGTCAAGAACAATCTCAGACATAGAGTGCTGTGTGATTTTATACTTTTTGTAACAGGTTTGGTGATTAGATCCAGGTGGTGGCAATTGAGGTGGTGAATGATGTCAGGTGGTGATGATCAAGGAGAGAGTGATGCTGCGTCTGAAATCGCATACTTCCCCACTATATATTATGCAAAAAAAACAGTATGCGAGTGTCACGAGCCGC
The DNA here is from genome assembly GCA_034779775.1 of Enteromius afrohamiltoni. NCBI lineage: Eukaryota > Metazoa > Chordata > Actinopteri > Cypriniformes > Cyprinidae > Enteromius > Enteromius afrohamiltoni. Next base: position 5,340,187 of record JAUYWG010000022.1, on the reverse strand, counting down.
GCCTCTGTGGTCCTCTCCAGCGATCGGCAGCGGGAACCGAGTATTAATGTTTCCGCCCGGACACCCTTTCGCCCACGCACCTAGGCCCCAGCGCTTTCAGTTCCGGGGCAGACTGTATATAAACACAGACTCTGGCCTTGGTCGGACGCGAAGTATCGATTTGCCCCGGCCATCGACTCTGAGCGTTCTAGTGTACTGTTTTTGTCTACCCGTGTTTGATCTCATGCCTGTATTTTGATTTCCGCCTTTTGCCGCCTGCCCTGATCTTTTGCCTGTCCCTTGACTCTGAGTTAGCCTGTACTCTGATATTACTGATTACCTGTGTACCGACCTCTGCCTGTTTGACTACGTCTAATAAATACTGTTTGCAAATGAATCCACACGACTCCTGCGAATCGTTACAGAAGACTTTGCCTTAACCGGATCCAGCAACGATGTGTTAGGTCATCGATGAGGTGAGCCGCCAAGCTACGGAGCTTCTAACCCACCGACAACAGCTGGAGAAACTCACCTCGCTCACAGCCGATCTGGTTAGCTCCATCCAGGCCCTCACTGCTGCTACCACAGCCCATAACAGGCCCGCCAATCCTCCCGCTGCGCTGGCTTCTTTGCCCGCTCCATCCACCTGTAATGCTGCACGCCTAGTGCTTCCCGAAAAATACGACGGCTCTCCAGGCAAGTGCAAAGGTTTCTTACTGCTATATCAAGTCGCAATCTGCTAGCTTCGCGGATGGCGATGCCAAGGTGTCTCTGGTGTGTTCGCTTCTCACGGGAAAGGCTCTGGAATGGGTGACGGCATTCTGGGAGGGGCGTCAGATGGCCTTCCCATCCTATCAGAGATTTCTTCGTCAGTTCCGGGAGGTGTTCGACCACTCTGTTGACGGAAGAAGCGCCAAAGACAAGCTCATTTCTCTCACACAGGCTTCTTCCGCCGCTGATTACACTATGACTTTCCTTACGCTGGCAGCACAGACAGGCTGAGACAGCGATCCGCTGTTTACTTTATACGTCTGGGGCTGCGTGAGGATCTGCAGTTGGAGCTCGCGTGCAGAGGGGAAGAGCTGAATCTGGAACAATACATGGAGCTAGCAATCCGCACAGACCAGCTGCTACACTCACGTAAGGGCCAGCGATCGGTGATTACTCCCGCTGGCGCTATGTATACTCCTCCCGCGGAGCCTATGCAGATCGGGGCCACACACATCACCCCAGAGGAATGCAGCAGACGCATGGAACAGCGGCTGTGTCTGCACTGTGGAGGATCTGGACATCTGAGGGCTTCCTGTCCCACTCAGAGTTCAATCTCGCTTTATGCTGCCATTACTTTGGATGTGGAACTAGTTGAGGGGAAAGCACGTGTTGTAACCAAGGCATTTTTGGACTCAGAGGCTGCGGGTAACTTCATTGATGCAGGCTTCGTTACTAAGCACCGTTTTTCTCTCCTTTCATGTAACCCCAACATGG
>JAUYWG010000022.1:5321269-5338623 GCA_034779775.1 Enteromius afrohamiltoni | reverse complement strand
GGTTCCCGAGGCCCCTCCCTTGCTCCAGGACGCTGAGGACATCTACCAGGTCAAGGAGATCCTGGACTCCCGGCGTCAGGGTCGCCAATTGCAGTACCTGATTAACTGGGAAGGCTTTGGCCCGGAGGAAAGATCATGGGTCAACACTCAGGACACCCTCGATCCAACCCTTAATGAGGATTTTCATCGCAATCACCCCGAGAAGCCAGCCCCCAGACCCCGAGGTAGACCTCTGCGCCGGACCAGCCCTCGCTTTGGGAGCCGCTCGCAGTGGGGGGGTGATCAGCACCGGGAACCGTCACTGGAGTATTAATGTGTCCGCCCGGACCCCCTTTTGCCCACGCACCTAGGCCCCAGCGCTTTCAGTTCCGGGGCAGACTGTATTTAAACACTGACTCTGGCCTTGGTCGGACTTGGCCGTATTTTGATTTCCGCCTTTTGCCGCCTGCCCTGATCTTTTGCCTGTCCCTTGACTCTGAGTTAGCCTGTCCTCTGATATTACTGATTACCTGTGTACCGACCTCTGCCTGTTTGACTACATCTAATAAATACTGTTTGCAAATAGATCCACACGACTCCCGCGAATCGTTACAGCGAGTAGTGTATCCGAATTTATAGTATTCAAAATTCAGCAGGCGAGAAGTACCCAGATGGCCTACTGCTTCCACCCGAATTCTGTAGTACTCATACCATAGACACTTTCCTATCCCATGAGGCTCCGAGAGAGGAGCCATCATATTCGAAAAATATGGTTGCAACAAAATCCACCACAACAGCAGAACCAACAGGGGAGGGAGGGTGGGCCCCCGGGAGGGTGGGCCCCCTGGAGGCAGGATGAAGGAACAGAGTCATGGACTGCCTCCAGGGCGAATCAGGAGTCACAGGGGTCCATGGTGGGTCAAGAGCTTTGGGAGGCCATGTTGGATCAGTGGCCCTGGGATGCCGTAATGTGTCAGTAGCCTCGGGAGGCCATTGGGGATCTGGAGCCATGGGAGTCCAAGTCCAAACCTGCCTCCTACCCACCCTCTCCACAACCATGGCTACACAATTTTCTTGGGGAGGTTCACCGTCCTCAGGTGCCATGGTTCATGTGGGTGTTCAGGTAAAGATCAGTCTGGTGTGCAATTGGGAGGGGTAGGCTCCTGCAGCGTGGGCTCTGAAGGGTGCTCTTGAAGTGCAGGCTCAGGAACAGGGCTTGGAAATAGCGGACTGGAATCCACGGGGAACTTTATCCGTTTGTGGGGAGCCGGCACTGGATGCTCTCATGGTGTGGTTTCCAGTGGGTGCTTCTGTGGTGCGGGCATCGAAACTTGAATGTCTTTCTTGCAGGATCGATGGAGCGCTGGAGATACACCGAGATAATGGAGACACAAAGAAGACGCTGGAGATACAGAGAGGGAATCCAATGAGCCAGGGGAGAAAACAGAGATTGTGGAGAACACAAGGAATATCACAACGTAAGTTTCACAGGTAAGTATAGCTTTGAACAGTCTTGCCGAATAAGAGTCCACTTGTCAGGAATAAGCTTGGACAGAGAGTGCTGTGTGGTGTGTGGTTTTGTACTGTTTGTGATAGGGGTGGTGGTTAGATCCAGGTGGTGATGATTGAGGTGGTGAATGATGTCGGGTGGTGGTGATTAAACTCGGAAAGAGTGAGTGTTGTGAATGGGTGAATGCAGAACCTGGTGTGACTGTGACAGTACCTTAGTACATACAAGTTAAATGTAGTTTCTTTTGTCTGAGTAAAATGTTGTATTTTTTCCAAAAAATAGTTGTGTTCTTTTAATGAATGACTGGTTATTCATTTTACACTTCACTGACACTAACAGATGAGAACAAAACATAAAACAAAACTGAATTATGACTATATCGTCTTCGGTAGAGGTGCTTTATTACAAAATTTTTCATCATGATTCATGAATTTTGTAACAACACAGTTTTTTAAATTGGATTTATTAAGCATTGAGCTGACTCGAGCTGAGTAACGACATTGCTGTCTCATTTAATTAAAATTGTTTTGTTATTAATGGACTTCAACAATTTTTTAACTGATTTGAGATGAATAGTGATTGTCTTGTGAGACCTGCATTACAGCAGAATTTGTATTTGCTTCATATTTGACTAGGTCTGCATCATTGATTGTCACTTTTCTGTTTAGTACAGTGAAGATACTTTTCAAGAGTTCGCGTTTCCTCATAATCAAGAAGGATAAAGTTTAGCATTTGTGGCATACTGTCCGGGGGTGTGAGCCGGGAGGACGGCGGACACCGAACCCTAGAGGCTTCAACCCTAGCCAGGGCTTGAGCTTGGTGTCCGGCTCGGTCCTTTCATGCCCCCCGGAAAGGAAGGCGCTATTTATAGTGGGTAGAAGGGGATTTGATTGGGCAGGTGTAATGAGGAGATTGATTAGGTGATGCGGTGCCAGCTGTGATTAATCGACCACGCTCCTACTTGAAATTAGTTTATTTGCAAAAACTTCACTCAATGATCTTTACTGTGCAAACCACTATATAAAGGGGTTGTATGATGTGATTTTAAGTTTTGCTTTTTCTTTGGGGTGTTAGGGTATAAATGAGATCTCTTAAGTTAGACTAAAGTGTCAAACTCAAAGAAATATTCTTTCTAAAAATTAAAGGGGTCATCCGGTGCCGCGTGCACTTTTAAAAGCTGTTTGGACTGACATGTGTGTTGGGAGTGTGTGTACACAACCACCCTACAATGATAAAGATCCACAAGTATTTTTATTAAATTAAAAGTAAATTAAAAGTTGCCCCTTCTGATCAAGCCATTCTCAAATGCATGTTGGTGAGGCCACTGCCACAATAGTTGATTGACAGCAGAGTATAACACAGACTGAACTGGTGTCTTACCTCAGACCCGCCCTGAGTGAGCCATCATCAGACCGAGACACAGAGACAAGCAAGACTCCTAAAAGATTGAGGTGTTTTATTGTTGAATGTATTGATGTATTAATGTGTAGTCATTTACCCCCCACATCTAAATGACTGAAGGTGCGGAAGATTAACGTTACGTTTGGTTCTGAAGGGAAACGCGCCATTGATCAACCGAAATGCGTTTATGTTCGAGTGAATGTTCATGATTTTCATGAATGTTCATGTGTGTGTTGTTTAAGGCACCTGTGTAAAAGGCTGTAAAATGGATATTGGGATATTGTCAAAAATAATTTTAGAATTGGATTTCCTTTGTCAATTATCTTCTATTAACTAAATTAAATCAACATTTAGTGTGACTATTTTTGTGTTTAAAACAGTTTTTGCCCTAGGTGGACTTGATTTAGTTGCTTTAGTTTCTTGAAGAAGTTGCCACAGTTCTTCTTGGTTTAGTCTGCCTCAGTTTAAGTTTCTTCAGACTGGGTTATGATTAGATCAGATTTGATACACTACAGAAGAAGAAATAACTGACTTAAATATATTTTTACATGGTGAAAATACTTGTGTTTTAATAATTTTTGCCACATTTTGTGATTATTAATTATGATTAACATCATTTATATTGAATGATGTTTATACCAATGATTGAAACATCTTCATGTCATTTTTATAGGAAAAGAAATAAGCTAAAAACATGTGTGCTACTATAATGTTAAATAAAAAAAAAATGAATTAAAACAATGAAAAAACATTAAGATCACATGTAGAATGGAACAAAAAACACTTTTTAAGCACTCTTTAAGCACAACTTTAACGCTGGACTAACGCTGGTCGTAGTTAGCGCAGAAGTTAAAGATAAATGTTTTGTATGCTAAATAATAGAAAACTTTGTGGTATCAGGTACAGCCAGAGCTTTGAAGAGCTGTTGGAGTACGAAACAAGAAGTCCAGAGGATCCCCGCACCCTTAATGAGTGAGTCTGCAACCTTTTGAAATATGATGTCCTGTTTTTCAACAAAGACAATTTTGCCAAGGAAAGTCTAAAACTATTTTCTATTATTTTGCTTAAAGGAATAAGAATTAAAGAAATAATTCTCCTCAAAATGAAAATTTGCTTTACCTTCAAGATGTTAGTTTGTTTCCTCATCTGAACAGTCTTGTTAAGTGAAGTCAATTTTTTGACTTTTTGATGGAGTGAGAGTTAGTACATTTTCAGCTAATTTTTGGGTGAATTATTATCCTTATACATGTGAATGTAATCTATTACTTTCACCCAAATTCTTTTTTACCCCAAAACAATTTCTTATTGTGGGCTTCAGCTTCCTAGAGATCCTGATTAAGATTCGGAACAGGCACAATGATGTGGTGCCCACTATGGCCCAGGGTGTCATCGAATACAAAGAGAAGTTTGGTTTTGACCCCTTCATCAGCAGCAATGTGCAGTACTTTCTTGACCGCTTCTACACCAACCGCATTTCTTTTCGCATGCTCATCAACCAACACAGTGGGTTGACATCACATTCATGTTGGATAAATGTTAAGGAATTAAACCTGATGGAAGGAATGCCTTGATATTTTAGTTTAGAACTGCTCTCCATTCTGTTGCAGCTCTTTTGTTTGGTGACGCTGCTTGTCTTGCACAACCAAAACACATCGGAAGCATCGACCCGGCGTGCAACGTCTCTGAGGTGGTGAAAGGTGAGATAAAGATGCATTCCTTATCATGCACAGATACACAAACATGGTTCTGATGAGTCTAATTTCTTACCTCAGATGCGTATGAGATAGCAAAGATGCTTTGTGAGCAGTACTACATGAGAGCTCCTGAACTGAAGATTAGGGAATTTAACTGTGAGACTGTTATTTTTTTTATTGTTCATAATAACAAATCAAAATTATACTTTCTTTTAATCTATCTGTGCCTTTATATCTTTTTTCACTCTGTTTGCTAGCCAAAGCTCCAAAGAAGCCTATACAGGTGGTCTATGTGCCCTCTCATCTTTTTCACATGCTGTTTGAGCTCTTCAAGGCAAGAAACAATGAAGAACAACAATAACAAAATTTTTATATTATTTAATAATCTAGATTATTTTAATTATTAAAATTTATAAATAAGCAATAATTCCAAGTTGTTTAATTGCTATGTTAGAAGGAAACTCAAAAGTCAAAATTATTTATTCAAACATTTTGTATTTTTAAGGTGTATTTTTTGTGCTTTCATCAAATGAGGGGCAAGTATGAATATAATTAATTATATGTATAGAATAATTATCGAGATTGTTATAGTATAGTTATAGTAGCTAAAACGAATTAAGCATATTAAGCCATAAACAATTGTTGTTTGAAATAAATACATTTTAAACATATAATAAATTATTTTAAACTTTATTTTAGCTTGTTGCAAAGACATTTGAATTTGCTATTATATATTTACTAAAATAACTAAAACTAAAACAGAAATAAAAAAAAAAAAAATAAAAAAAATTTTTTTATTAAAATGTAAAAACTAATTTAAATTATTACTATAAAATAATAATAGTTGCTAAATGATACTAAAATAACACTGATAATCATTCTTAATACATAACACAGCTTATGCTAATTTATTATTTAAATACAAATATTAATATATGTACATATTACAGTCAACTTAGAATAATTTTTCATAGGTAGTTCATTGTATCTTAAGTTAAAAGGATAGTTCACTCAAAAATGTAAATTTATACAGGTTTGGAATGACATGAGGGTGAGCTAATTTATTTTTGGATGAGCTATTTCTTTAACGCATTGAACATAATTATAAAGTGTCTCTAAAACTTTGTTCATATTCATACTTTAAAGTGGAATGCAATTAAGTGCTTCTCAAATTATGTGTAACGTAGACTTCTGTCAGCTATTTTATTTGTTTTACTTACTATACATCTTCTGGTAAAGTTTTTATAACTATATTATGTGTAATGTGCAGAATTCCATGCGGGCCACAGTGGAGCTTTATGAAAAGAGCAGTGAGGGTCTTCCTGCAGTAAAAGCAATGGTTACTCTGGGAAAAGAGGATCTCTCAATAAAGGTTCCAAACGAGACTATTTAGCAAATAACATGAATACTTACGGTGATTTCAAAAGGTCATAGCTACACCAGCACTTTAATAATTCTGATGTTTGTTACTACCTAGATTAGTGATAAAGGTGGCGGTGTCCCCTTACGAAAGATCGATCGTCTCTTCAATTACATGTATTCCACTGCTCCAACACCACGCCTGGATCCTTCACAAACTGCTGTCCCTCTGGTAGCTACCCATCAGACAGCACAAGTCTTTGTGTGTACACATGTATACATAGATTTATGTAACCTGTTTATATTTTCCCTGCAGGCTGGCTTTGGTTACGGACTGCCAATTTCTAGACTCTATGCACGGTACTTTCAGGGAGAGTTAAGCCTGTACACGATTGAAGGGTACGGGACAGATGCAGTAATCCATCTTAAGGTACTTGCGTTTATATTTCATCAATGAGACACTAAAATGAGAGTGAGTCAGACCATTAGCTTCAACTAGAAATGGTTTTCTTCCCACTCTCTCCAGGCTGTCTCTAGTGAGTCTTTTGAACGTCTTCCAGTTTTCAATAAGTCAGCATGGCGACATTATCAGACTGGTCCTGAGGCTGATGATTGGAGTAACCCAAGTAGCGACCCACGAGACGCATCCACGTATAAAGTTAACAGATGAGTTTACTGTACCTACTACAGTAAAAAAGATGGAATTACAGCTAAGCATTTACAGAACACTACCAGATAAGGAAATATATTCTAAGGACTTGCTTACTTCTGTCTGAAAATAATAGTTTTAAATTAGAGTGTGGCAAATGTTGGAAGAATGTTACATGTTATATAATAAAAACAGTAGCTTGTTAGTAGCCTATGATGTACCATGTTGTACCCTTTTTTTAAAGTGCCCCTATTATTTTTATAAAAAAAAAAAAAAAACTTTCATTGTCTTATAATATGCCTTTATTTTTTCCTTACTTGCTCAGCAACTCCCAAATGATTGGCTCAACAATTCTTTTTTCCAAACCCCTCCTTCATGGGATGCTAATCAGTCCGGTTGGTCTAATTTTTTTGTCATGCCTGAAATGCCTGATAAAGCAGCTTTTGTGAATGCAGTGCTTCTTTGTATACAGTGTTACTGGGAAAACCGCTATTTTAACACTCCTAAAGCTACACCTAGTGGCAAAGAATGAATTAGCGTTAACATTCAGACCAAAGACCTGTATGGAAGAATATACTGGACTTTTTTTAAAAGGTATTGCAAATTGTATTCCACATGTGGGCACATTAATTGTGACAATCCAAATGCAATTGCAAATCTTGCATTACAGTTTGAAATGTTGCTTTCACGAACACACAGTGACCGCCACATTTCAAATGAAAAAACATTTCAAAATCCATATATTTCATATGTCTTACCAGGTATGAACCTGTCATATTTAAATAGCAATATTAATTACCACATTTGCTTTTTCATTTTCTCTGCGTTGTGAATGTAACCCACCAAAACTTAAATGGAATCGCATTTCTTTTTGCATTTGAATTTCTGATGTCTTCATCAATACTGTCAGTCAGTGCGAGGGGCAGGACAATACTAAGGGTGTGTTTGTATTGGGAGGTGATGTCACTCACAGACAACCATGCGGTGATCAATGTAATCAGTAAACTGCTAATCAGTGGAGTGAAGTGGCTTGGGATTTATTACAAAAATGACTTGTTTCAATAATTCAATGTTTTTTGAGAGACAATAACTTTATACAAGTTGCACTTTCAGATTTCAAACTTTTCAGGATGTGAGTATTCGCTTAGAGCTGTGTTACACACTGTACGAAAGGTCAATTTTTAAAATCCATAATAGGGGCACTTTAAGTTTGCTTTCGTATGCTTAATGTATTTCATGAGTTTGAACTTACTGGTAATTAATAAATGAATAAATAAGTAGCGAATTTGGCGTGCTGGCCGAGGAGAAGACTCAGAAGATAGCTTGGGTTATCAACCCTGGCGGGCTTGTGGAAAAGTGAAGAGGGACTGATGGCCCGATCCGAGCCCTCAGTTTTCCCCGGGGAAATAATATAGGGAGGAGAGGGGGAGGAGGCAGGAAGCTAAGATGGAGATACTGAGGAAAGGAGTTTTGGCTTTTTATAGGGAGTTGCTTGGATCTGATAGGGTGATTGATCTCATTGTCTAATTAGATGATTGATACTGGATCGAGCGAATAATTACCTGTGCATGCTCCTCCGGAAATTAGTATAGCAACATCATTTGTGATGAAATAGACGATTATGCCTATCACTTGTTTAAGTTTTATGGAAAAAATCTTTGCAACTCCAAATTTGAATGGATGTGTGAATTATTACAAATTTAATTTACTATAAAAAAATTGAAATATTTAAACAGATTTTCCTTATTTCAATTTCCATTACACATAATGCAAATGCTCATTTGTAATAGAAAGTGACTCATGTGACTGGGATAATATAAAGAGTTTATTTGCAAAAACAGATAACTGTTTTTTTTATTATGTTATCATGTTTTAATTGTGTTTTATCGTGTTAGCTGTTTTTTCTTTCTAGTTATTTTAACCTAGTCAAAATAACCCAACTGTGGTTTGATTTAGATTAATTGGAATGCACAATGAAAAAACGTCTGTTATCTGTTTTTGCAAATGAACTCTTCATGTCTCAATAACATTGTGTTGCATATTTGTATTGAAAGCAATGTTTCAAGCATGCCTCTCAATGTAGTTGTATATAATGTCGTTTTTTTATAGTTTCAAAATATTTCTGTATTTGTATTGTACATGTCATTGTCTGCTTCCATTCATCAATCTGAAAACTATCAAGAAACATGTTAGCATAATATTAAATAGGTAATTTGCAGAGGCGGAAAAAGTACACAAATCCATTACTTGAGTATAAATACAGATACTACTGGTCAAATATTACTCCATTATAAGTGAAAGTTGTAAACACAAAATTTTACTTAAGTGAAAATACAGAAGTTATTACTTTTAAACGGATTTAAGTATTATGAGTAAATTTCCTGTCAGTGCCTCGTTTTATTATCGTGCATTGTTGTATGTATTACTTGAAATACCTTATGCCTTTGAAACAACTTGCTGAATATCTATGTAATAAAGAGCTTTAAATGTTTTTTTGTTTTTTTTTTAACTACATTAGAAATTAAACAACTGAACATTCTTTGGACAAAATGACTTTGGGACAGTCATAATAATTTTCTTTATTTACCACTCCTGCCCACTATCGCAAAACAGCATGGTAGTGTTCTTACACAGCTATAGCAATGTGTACACAAGTGTATTCATTCATCCACTTTTAAATCAATTTCTTTAATCAGAAAAAAATGTAATAAAACAAATTTCAACCTGCTAACTCAACTACACAACAGCAACACAGCTTTATGTGTAGGCAACACTGTTTGTTTAAAAAAAAAAACAATGAAAAAAAACCCCAATCACATTTAGAGAAAAAGAAATCACCCACTGTCTTTAAAGTTTTTACTTACAAACGACTTTCTACTTTGAGGACATTGGTAGAAATGTAGTGGAGTGAAAAGTATGATATTTGTGTTTCAAATATAGTGAAGTTAAGGTCATAAGTTTCCAGAAAACAATACAATTCAAGTACAGTACAGATACTCAAAAACTTTACTCAAGTACAATACTCAAGTAAATGTACTTCACTATTGTCCGCCTAATTTTTATTTTATGTTCCTTATGTGATTGTATCATGCTGTCTTAATTTCAATCAAAATACATAGCATTTTATAAAATACTCGTAAATATGTTTATTTGTTCACAACAATGGCAATTACTATATAACTATTAAGCTTTAATAATCTTCAAAATTCTATGAGCACAGGGAAGTTCACATCACAGCTGTAACAACAAAAACAGAGAAAGCAGCACACTTGTAATAAAGAAAGTTGTCATTCATTGGTGTGAATATAATTAGCGATATTTTCTTTTTTTTGGTATGAAACAGGCCATTAAGTCGAAAGACAAGATATGAGATGTTCAGTTTTGTGTTTTTGTGCTAATAAAAATTTTGGCTGTTTAAAAAAATTTACTACAGAATTATGATGTCAGTTTAGACTTTGAGCAGCATGAATTTGTAGTTCTGTATTATGCTTAAAATACAGAACAAGAAGGTGTCTTCGCAAACATGTAGGAATTCGGAGAGTCAGCATCCATCTACATTTCTCCCTCATCACCCTCACTGCTGCTGACAGAAACTCCTTTAGGTGGTGGTGAACGGAGGCGTAACATGGGCCAGTGGGTGACGGGTGATGTAGAGCGCCCTCTGGTGGGACTGGAGCTTGGCGATGTACTTGGAGACTGATAGGGAGACAGAGCCTGGAGAACACGGCCACTCCTCTCCTGGATCATAAGCTGTAGAATATAAAAGAACATCTCAACATCAATTTTATATGCAAAATAATATGGTACGTGTAATGCCTTATCTTTGGTTACGCCCTTCATTTACCCAGGCTTTATCTGGACCAAACAACTCCAGGAAGTTTCTGATGAACTCGCGAGATTTCTCTTCCCATTTGTAGATAAGGTCGTGGCTCTTCTCTTCAACACGGTGCACTAAATGTTTGGACTTCTCCTCCACCGTCCTCACAGTCTCCTTCATTCTGTCCACCTGCTCTTGTAGACGATACTTCTTCTCCTGTCGGTAAAAACAGATCACCTAAAGATGTAAATGATGTCTTTTAATTTCCTTTTCCTTGTACCATACCAGAGAGCATTTTTTTATGTCCTGGCAACTATTCTCTGTATCATAAAACCAAATGTGAGCTGGGGATGTGCTCCAACCATACACTCTTAAAAGTAAAGGTTCTTTATTTGCATGGTTCCATGAAGAACATTTGACTTTCATGGAAACAAGTGGACAAAAGGTTCTTTATAGAGTCAGTTCACAGTATCACAGTTTTTTTTAGAGTGCAACAGTACCTAATGCAGTTTTCATTAGTTTCCATGTTTATTGAACCCATACAGTTTCTTTCTTACTTTGATGAAGCCAACATTGAGTTCCCGTGCTGTATATCCTCTCTGCAGGTTACGCCTGACATAGACATCATAGTCTCGAACAATACGTGTGATGAGATCAGAGGTTGAGATCCCCTCCGTTCTTTGAGTAGCCACAAACATTCCTTACAAACAGAAATTCGTATTTACAACTGAGCCTTTGACTCTTTTCTGTAAATTTTTACTATTGCATGCTATTACAGTCTTTACCTGCTTCTTTGATATGTTTATAGACATCTTCGGATCCAGCAGAAGTGTATGGGATATCATCATGTGCCACAAAGTCAATCTGAGGACAACAGAAAAAATAGATATGAAACAGGGATTAATTTTTGGTTACTGGATGATCTTAGATTTATGGTCTATGGGCCTAACCCTCTTTTTTTCTCTCCAAATTATATCTAATATAGTTTTGTTGTCTATGTCATTTGCAATTTTTATTATTTTGAAAGTTTAAAGCAGTAAATACTAATTTAAAAATAAACATAATAATAAAATAGAAATGTTAAAAACTTTTAAATATAAAAGTGTTGCATGCAAAATGGTTGTGGTTAATTTTTGTACTAAAACCAAATAATAATAAAATAAAATACTTTTATTTAGCAAGGGATTATAAAGACATTTATAATGTTACAAAATGTTTTTATTTCAGATAATTACTGTTCTTCTGAACTTTATTGTCATATGTTTTCAACATAATAAGAAATGTTTTTGAGTAATGATGCTAATACATTTCAGCTTTTAAATACATTTCTTTTTTTAAATTATATTCAAATAGAAAGCAGTTATTTTAAACAGTAACAATATTTCACAATTTTACTGTTTTTACTGTGTTTTAGATCAAATAACTGCAGGTTTGGTAAGCACAAGAGAAAAGAGAGATTACTTTTGATTGGTAGAGTGTGTGTGTGTGTGTGTGTGTCTATATTATAAAAAATACATTTATTTATTTATATATGGGTAGTTGACAAAGAAAAAAAAAAACCTAAATAAAAAAACACAAATAACATGAGTAAAATGTATCTTCATTCTTATAGTTATAAATAGCATAAGAGAGGTTTATCTAAATGGTTTTTTTTTCTGACACATTGATTTATCAACTACCCATATGTATGTGTGTATAAACATATATATATTACAATTAACTATATGAGAATTTACCCTGTGTGTTTTCAGGAATTCAGAAGTGAGTGTCCAGGGAGCATCACGGACCACCTCATCCACATAACGACAGTGTATAAGGGCTTCATAACGTTCATCTTCTGCCATCACTGTGTAGCCTTTATACTTGTGCGTCAGGGCATCACTGCATACTGACAGAGATACACACAAGGTATCTAGCATTCCTCAGATATGATTTAAAATAATGCAAAAAAAAGCCATACACACATACAATTTTGGACACCTTTGGAGGTGATGCCATAGATGTGTATGGTTTGTTGCAAAACTGGACAAGAATGTACATGTGCTAGTTTGACTCACCGCCAACAATCAGTTGTGTGTTTGGGAACAAATTCTTGGCCTGCATCAGAGCCCGGGCATGGCCTGAATGAAAGAGGTCAAAGATTCCATCGGCATACACTCGTACTGGTCTATGAGCTGCACAAAATCAAAACAAACATATTACACTTTTGATTCACCAAATTCTTGGAGTTACACTTCTGTTTCTCTTACCTGGAGTGCCACGGCGAGCCTGCGCTAAAGTTACTTTGTCATGTGGGGTGTCCGAGGTGCTGCCTGATTGTTTAGCAAAGATGGCTGGTTCTCTAAGAGCCTGTAAGAGAAATATTAGTTATGATGTATAATAATAAAATGACTGGCATCATGTACACTGTGAACAATTGGTGTTTTGTGGAATGATACAGGTGAAGTTTTCTGAATTTACAAAAATTGCAGTAATCAGATCTAATTAATGAAATGCTGCATAAAAATGAATTGCAAAAGGAACAATGACGTTTTTGGTACCTCCTTGAACAAAGTTTTAGTTTAGTTTTAGTTTTAATGTTTTTTTCAGTTATCTTCTATCTGACGTGTGATAAGATAGAATGAACATAAGCACTCTGTAAATGTGCTGGTGTTTGATAAACATGCATGAATGAGTGTGTGCATGAACTCCCAATAATCTAGGATGTTGTAATTGCCCTTTGAACCATCAGCTGTTCATTAGGGAAGCCCTCAGAGGGCCACCGAAGGACAGATATAGAAAGTTATAATCGCACCACACCACTGCTTGATAACTCTAGTGGTGGATATGAAGTTGGAGTTGCATATAAAACAAATAATAATCGCTGTGACTGCAGTAGAGGAAATCTGTACCTTGCCCTCAGATAACCCAGCTCTCCAGAGGTCCATGTATGAGAAATAATGATGGAAAGCCATGTGTTTTTCTTTTAGTTTCATATAATTTTCATCCAGTTGGTTTTCAATACATTTTAAAGCATTCATAGGTGATTAAACAACTCTAGATCATACTCATGCAAATCTTTGGTTGGAATGGTTCTGTAGAGATATGCATGTTTTTAAATTTCTTAATATAAACTTTACATAAATCACTGTAATTATATTCTCATAGTTTTCTAGCTAACACTTTACATAAAGGTTAATTAGTTAACATTATCAAACATGAACTTGAACAATGAACAATGTTCTACAGGATCTTATATCATGTTTTTTTCAATTTCAACGTTTACTAATGCATTATTAAAATCACAATTTGTGTTTGTTAACATTAGTTAACTAACACTGAACTAACATGAATAAGAACTAACATTAACAAAGATTAATACATAGTGTATTAAATGCATTGTTTGTTCGTGTCAGTTAATGCAATAATGTTCATGTTAATAAATGACACCTTATTATAAAATGTTACCGTTTTCTTAATATATGATATTTTTTAAAAGGGCAGAGCCAAGATGCTGCATAATCAAATTCTAAAATTGTTAGTTGTTTAAACCAACCTTAATTGGTGGCCGTTTGCGTTGCTGCTGCTGTTGTTGTGCCTGAACCCCTCCTCGACCAGCACAACCATTAGCACGGGACCCATTTCGCCTCCTTTTTACCATGGTAGAGATTATAGTTTACTGTCCTGTGCTTTTGGTTTTGCACTAGTTGAACTTGCCAGATGTGTGACAAGCTTTTTCTTTTACTCCTGTACTGATAACTGCCCAGTCACACTGACCCTTGTGACGAGACAAAAGAGCAAAGGTTGGTTTTTCATGTTACTTAAATACTTTGTAGGTCCAATCAAATATATTATTTAAAAAACATTGTATGCTATACTTCAGTTTATCCTTGTGAAGACTAAATTGATATGGTTCCCTTCAGATTGTCCTATGGGATTGTAATGCTTTGCTTTTTATTATTTTAAGTAAAACCAGGTCTGTGGTTAACATAAATTGATAATGCTTGGGCGTTTGGTTTTACAATGTAAACTGAACAAACTCACACTCCTTATGTTTTCATTACAAACACGTTAAAAACACCTTTTTTAAAAAATAAGTCTAATTACTTCAAATTTTGTGTTTTCAGTATATTGTAGGTGTGTTTAATTCAAGTTGTAGTGCAAAACGTCCAAGTATCATCAGCAGATATGCACTACAGACCTTGTTTTACATAGATTGAAAAGTACATAGGAAAATGGCTCTGACTAGTAGGAAAATCCACTTTGGTTTGATGTCATTGGCTGCAGCACTATTTTGAGCTTTGAATTTAACACATCCCCCACCCCTCCCACTGTAAGAAATTCCATAATTTTATAATTATAATTTTTAAATCTAATGGATATATTATTTTACAAAATCCACTTTTTACAGAGCTTTATCTTGATTAAAGCAAGATCAAATGACCATGATCCCAACTAAGGGGTTACTGCTGTTACTAAAGATATACATATAAATATTTGATGTACTCCCTTGTATGGTTTTAACTTAAGGATTTAATTCACATTGAAGGTACAGACATATATTTGCATTTCATTTTACTTAACTTTGCCTTGCCCCGCCTGGATTTTTTTCTTATATTGGTATACCTTACAATGCATTCCTTAATGCATTCCAGCTTGGCCTGTCAACTTTTCTTTTGTAAGGAATTGCGTCATTAAATATGAAAAATATGAAGTTTTTTCACATTTTAAAGCAGACATCATTAAGGTGTGAGCATTATTTTCCAGAGTTGTTCATTCAGAGTCATGTCAGTACATTATGGATTTTTAACTTCATCTTGGAGCAGTTGGATGTTTGGATGACAGTTTCAAGACTTTATTTAACCATGCTGGACCCAGGGACAAAAAGGTTATGAACTTTTTGTTATGAATGACTATCAGATTTTTGTGTGGCAAAAACTTTTGTAATAACGTAAAATAACTCCAATAACAACTTCAAACAGTAGACATCAAATATGATGTTACCTAAAAAGTAACCTAAAAATTGCTTGCTTTATGCAATTTTGAAAATAAATAATGTTTTTGCGTTATAAGTCGAAAGGTAGAGCTAAGTGACATTTATACTAAAGAAAGAATAAGAACACTAACCAATCAAAACAATCAAAAATATTAATATATATATATATTAATTTATTTATTTATTTTATATTAAATACTAAAACAATGAATACACTGCTCAAAATGTTTAGTCACTTAAGTGACTTATATGTACAAAGTGTATTTAATTAGTTTAATTATTCTGATATACTGATCTATCAAGCATTATATGTAAAATAATCTTTGTTCATATTATTAATCATTGTTTATATATATATGTGTCAACATCCTATGTATGTTGCTGCAAAATGTATCAATATCACATTAATTTATAGTTCTTTATATATTTATGCATTTCATTTCGATGTCTTATTTTTCCACCAATCAGAATGAATGCGTTACACTACGTAACAAATCTCTATACATACTAACAATCGAGGGCTTGCGTTAAAACGTAGCTAAGCTTATAGTATTGTTACGAAGATCAAATCTGCACAATCAAGAACAGCAACATACTTACAAGACATTTCAATGGTATGTAATCTAAAAATATGTTTGCAATTACCTATAGCTATCAAAGGTTTACAAACCGAAAAAGATAACTGTGGCTGTAGATCTGGCCTAGATGCCTGACCGGAAATATAAGATCGAGAGGAACATGCTAGTGGCAAAAAAAAAAATAATAATAATTTAAAAAAATGTAATGGTGTATCTTCAATATTTATTGTAAACTACTATTTATATTGTAGTTTATAATATTGTTATCTACAATTTAATTACATTTAGAAAAACATCTTTCTATAATTGAAAAGTTTGTACAGAGGCTCTAGCAGTGCTTTGTGCTAGCAAGTGACGAAGCAATTTTATGATCGGTACCTGTCCCCTTTCCCTGTAACATAAAGATTGTAAAGTAAAGGTTTCAATAAAAATGAATAACCAGCCTCTTTCATTAAATAGGAATTCGTTAAAATCACTGAACTCATTATATTTATTTTATATTTTTTACATTAGGGGAACACATGCTGTGATTTTTCCTGCTTGAAAGATGTGGAATTGTGTTCCGCTGTTGTCGATACTCAGCAGCTTAAGGTAGTCAGGTTCAAACCTTTTATTCATTAAACATCTTTAAATAAGTTTTTTTTTTCATAGTGCTGTCAAATGATTAATCACGATTAATCGCATCCAGAATAAACGTTTTTATTTAGACTACATAATATATGTGTGTACTGAGTATATTTATTCTGTATATATAAATACAAGCACATGCATGAACATATTTAAGACAGATATGTTATGTTATATTAAATGCATTTATATGCATTTGTGTGATATAAAATATAAGAATATAAATGTATACATGTAAATATTGTCAAAATATATACTGTGTGTGTGTGTGTGTGTGTATTTATATATACAGAATAAATATGCACAGTAGGCTACACATACATATATTACGTAAACAAAAACGTGTATTTTTCATGCGATTAATCGCGCTTAATCATTTGGCAGCACTAATTTTGCATAATATCCAATTTATTGTGTTTTAGTATCCTATTCAGTGTTCTGACAACCGTGATGGTCGAGATGGACAAGTGGTGTTTGAATCTGAATCATTTCACAATTTCTTCCATTCCATCATTCAACCAAACGTAAGTCATAACCTGATTTTGCTTTTGTTATATTAGAAATATTGTATGAGCGATGAATCATGATGTGTTGTGAATATTGTCATAAGCAGTAAACAGTTTTGGCATGATATATAACATATTGGCCGTATTATACTCGTAGCATGGTTTTAAGTGCTTAAAAACTTACAAAAACTCACATATTCACATTCACTGTATTTAAATTAAGTAAATATTGCAAGATGTAGTTTAAGTTTTGCAATGT
>JAUYWG010000022.1:5287150-5298048 GCA_034779775.1 Enteromius afrohamiltoni | reverse complement strand
CACATTATAGTCCTCCACGTCTGTTGTGTTCTCAAAACTCTGGCCATTTGATAATACCTAGAATATCAAAATCTACTGCTGGCTGCAGATCTTTTTCCTATTTAGCACCCAAACTCTGGAACAATTTACCTAAAACAGTTTGGGAGGCGGGCACACTCTGTCAGTTTAAATCTAGATTTAAGACACATCTTTTTACTCTGGCTTACACATAACACACTGATAAACATTTATTAATCAAATCCGTTAAAGGATTGTCAGGCTGCATTAATTAGATTGGCCAGAACCGGGAACACTCCCCTTAACACGATGTACTCGTTACATCGTAAAATAAATGGCATCTAAGCTAATATTAGTCTCTCTCTTATTCTGTTCCTCAATTTGTATCCAGATCAGATGGTGTACCAGCACAAAGAGATGATCTTCATTGGAGACAACAACACCTTGATGAGCTCCGTGGACAGATCATTGGAACCAGATGCACATAAACACACACACACTATAAGTCCTTTGCACAATCTACCATGTGTTTAAAACTGAACTGGAAATTAGGTGCTGGTCGTCCGGCCAGAGGAGAACTGGCCCCAACTAAGCCTGGTTCATGGATGGGGTTTTGGTTCCTTGCCGATGTCGGCTCTGGCTTGCTCAGTTGGGGACACCTGATTTATATTGATTATTGTCGTCTTGACTACAGAGACCGTCTCTGCATTTGATAAATAAATAGTTTAATCTCGTCATTATATTCATTACCATCACTCTGTTCTCCAACTTGATAATGTTCAGTGCTTTGGTACAATCTGTATTGTTAAACGCGCTATATAAATAAAGGAGATTGATTGAAAGTGATAAAGGGTTTTCTCTGTCTCCATTTATCCTGTTTTTGACAGTCAGTGGGAAATTGCTTATTCATGTTTTGCTTATCCATTTTCAAATCACACAACATGAATAATGAATTAACTTTCTACATGAAGGTAGAAACAATATGCTGAAAAGTGGTGTTATTAATTCATGTGTTTTAGTGTGTGTGTGTGTTAGATGCTTGAAGTGATTTGTTTACATGTGATGACCTTTACAACAGAGGGATTTGGACAGGTGGGAGGTGTTTGTTCGGAAATAATGGTGCTAATCTACCGCCTACAAATGGGACACACGAGCCTCTCATGTGCTGTCAGTAGCAATCGTCACATTCGTCCATCTCAAACCACTGATTTTCCAAATTCCTTGTCCTGCTTAGGGTTTGGGCATGCTAGAGCCAATTCCAGCATCTGTAGAATAGGAAGTCATGCATAGCCAAAATGTTCCAAGTTTACCACCAGAGGTCCCTCTCTTCGTAATATTACTGTGTGCATTATTTCAGTGGTTGATTGCACGCATTCACAAAAACATTTAGTTTTTTAACTGCTCACCATTTCAACTTTTATCAGTCTTATGATAAAGCTTCCTATAAGTTCCCATGACTTCAAAGAATGCCCTTGCCCTCTTGATTTCTCATCTTTAAGAGTGTCCCAGTGCTAGCTGTGGTCATTTTTAACAATCAACTTGGATCCTTGATTCAGCATCAAGACTGTGTGGTGATCTGTGTACTGCAATGTAAAGTATTCTTTTAAACAGTGCACTGCAGTAAAATAATGTATTATGCAATGCAAAAACAGCAATTGTTATATAAACATATATAATATATTCTGTATATTCCAAAATATTTTGTAATAATTTACTCACTCTCATGTTTTTCCATATACGATTTTCTTACTTCTATGGAACTTTAAAAAACATCCAAGTTTTTTCTGTCTAAACAATGAGTCAGTTTGGGGTCCAGTGTAGTTTTGGACCCCATTAACTTTCATCGTGTGGACAAAAAGAGTCACACAGGTTTGGGATGACATTCAAGTCAGTAAAAGGGTCAGTTTTGGATGAATTACACCTTTAAATGTGCTAAAACACTGGAATGAAATGGAACAATGGAAACTTGACATTATTTGACATTAATGCTAGGAGACAAACAGGCAAAGACAGCCATCCTGTCACTCCTCGTAAAATGAATGATTTTTCCCTTAGCATATCCTCTTTTGTTTGACAAGAAGACAAAAGTAATCTTCATAGCGCCGGTTGTATTTGCATAATGACAGTTGGTACGTTTTATGAGAACATTATCTAAACACAAGACACTCATTAATCAACGTTGGTATTAACTGTACTGGATACCCAGTTACTGTTCCTATTAGTAGTTCTGCCTTCTCTACTAGGACTAAAACTAATTTACATTAGAATGTGTACATTCCCGAGCTCTATGTATGTCGACCTTGAACATACATGAAGGTCTTGCACACATGGAGACATATATTTACCTCTGGCCTAAATAGAGGTTGCCATAGTGCTTAACAAATTACTGCAATCATGCTTACTGGGCTAATTGCCCATGGGCACCAGCTGGGCAGCAGTGGTTAGAAAAGGAGGTATAATTCCATTTGAATGACAGTCTCCCCAGTGAGTGGGGAGACTAAAAGTGAGGATCCTAGAATGGACGTGTGGTCTTTCTCTCAAGGAAAAATCTTTCAGTCACAGTGGTTAGACCAGTCTAGCTTGTATGTTGTATTGTCAACCCACAAAAGTCAGTGATACATAAATGCTCATGAAGGGAAGGGGCCGTCTTTTTCTTAATTGTTACATAGACAATATGCATGTAAATAAAAGGATGGAGAAATATGTTCAAACTGAAAAATTTGACACCAAACACCAAAAGATATATTATTGTTATTATTTAAGCAAAGTTTGTTCAGTGATTCATAATGCTGATATCTATCTTTGAATTTACTGTTTTTCCAATGTCCATGGAAACATTTCAGCTGTTCTGCTTTCTTGCAGGGTCTGAGAGCTCTCAGATTTTATGAAAAATATGTGTATTCCGAAGATGAATGGAGGCCTTACAGGTTTGAAAAGATGAAAATTATTGACAGAAATGTAAGATTTTGGTGAACTAACTCTTTAATCACAAACAATGACAGTATACATTTAGACATATTCACTCAATTTAAAGTGTTTGTAATAATAAAAAAGTAGATTTTTAATGTCATCCAATGGTGTTTTGGACTTCACTAACTTTCATGTATGCATAAAAACAATTGAAAATGTTTTTTTTTTAATATTCAATATTCTATTGTTTTTAACAGAAGAAGAAAAGTCATACAAGTTTGGAATGACATAAGGGTTCCCTGTCAGAAATGACAACAGTGATGTGAAGTCCCGTGTTTTGTAGCAATATTTTTGCCTCTAAATCCTCAGCCTTTCTTCAGATAAACTAATCTGAAGATACGTTTCATGCCCTGCATGCAATCCAAATTTTACACACCTAAAATGATTGTCAGCAACTAACCACTGAGGGAGTGTTTTAAGATCCTAAATGAGCAATCCACATTTTTGTCATTTCCATCACTTTCACACTGACAGACAGAAAAGGCCTCAAAAGAGAAATATTAACTAACCCTGGCAGAGCATAGAAACCCTAACCCCTCACACTTCACACTCTCAGGTAATCACACTAGAGACATTTTGAGTGCTGCAGCTGATTGACTTGCTATCACTGATTTTCAAAGGCTAGCAATCACTTTTACAATGACTTCATATCAGAGCTATGGTGTAATTTGTTGCAATGGAAACTGACACGGAAAAAGCGTGACTGGGGAAGGTGAAGGTAAGAGAGAGGAGATTGAAAGAGATTTTCTCTTGCATAAAGGTGATGAGCTTCTGACCTCTGACCTGAGAAATGGACAGCTGAAGCAACACACAGAGTTAACCCTAAAACAATTCAGAGACAGGGATCAGAAAATTGTCTTTTAGCTTTAAGAACCTTAGTAAAGGTAAAGGTGGAACAAAATTATTTTCAGAGATCCTAGGGTACTGGCCTCATTGGCCTTGTCCATAATCTGAATCTTGATTTCAGTCAGCTGATTACTGATTGGTCCATTTTGTCTGAGTAGAAATCAAATTCTTTATTTCACATATAGCTAGCTATAATCGCCTTGCCATTATGTAAGCATGGGTGTCAACAATATATGGTATGATGAAAAACGTTGAATTTGCTTTGCTCTGTTTGCTATGAATAGTTTCAACCCAGCAGGAGTTACATCAAAATTCAAATGACTCTAGAAGTACCGCTGAGAGAATGAGCGAGAGCTAGAGAACACAATTAAATGACCAAATAGTGGAATGGTGGAAGTGAGAATGCTGCTTCAAAGCTATCAGAATTCATAACGCAGCAATGCAGAAAACCAAGTGCAGTTCTGACCAATCAAAAGCAAATCAATACACCTAACGTGAAAAAATAGCATGGGGAATAAAAAATAAAATAGGCCGATGTGATCATATTTCAGGTATGTCTATAAAGTTTGAAATAAACCCCTTAAACAGTATCCAGAAAGTAATCCTTGTCTATATGATATAATACCAAATACTATTTTCATTTAAACTCGAAAACAATTGGACTACACTTAAAATTACAATATATTAGGAACCCAGAGAACTTTCATTCATTCCACTCGCTTAGATCCTCACAGATTGCATCAGTTTCCTCATTTGCAAATGATGATAAATAAAGTTTAGTTGTAAACTAATGAATTCTGCCATTTGCAACCATCTTAAAGTGCAGCTGCACAGAACAGGACATTCATAAAGAAATAGCACACAGAAATAGCCGTAATCTGAAGTGCTCAAAAAACAAATAATAAGAAAGGGCCCATCCTCTAAGACTTAAGTAAAACTTATGCTATGAGTCAATTTATGTTAATCTTTACAAAGCAAACAGTGTGGGAAACAAAGACATTTAACTGAAGCGCACGTTGACGTCTCCACACTGCGTGGTAGATCATTTCACCCCTTTCAAAGCATAATAGCCTTCTATTTAGCGATATTCAGGCTCAATTTTCAACAATTAATTACACTGGATTGGCAGCGCAAAAATGTCAGTAGCCATGAAAAGGATTTGATTTCAATTATCTCGGCTCAAAGGGGGTATGATTTCCGAATACACTTAAGCAAAATTATAACAGGACTTTGCTCCCCAGAAAATTGGGTGTGTTTAAAGAGTGATTATGTGGTGAATGGACGGGTGTTGAATGGGAGTGAATGCTCCAGGCTCCCTCTGAAAGGCACTCAATTATCCCTGATTGCTCCCCTTCACAGTGTAGCCAGTGGAGATACCTGCTATTGCTGTGATTGGGGAGAAATTTACATGCAGCACTTTCTACTGAGGGAAACAGAAAGGGCTGCAGGGTTAAAGATTTTCAAAAGACAGCCGAAGGGTCAGTTCGGCAGATGTGGTAAAGCGGTAATCGAGGAGAAGCAGGCCTAACAGGTCATTAAAAGGTGGTGGCGAATGAGAAGACTGTGAAATCAAAAGAAAAGGAAACATCAAAAGTGGTTAAGGTTGCATTTATACTTAATGATACCATCATGTTCCATAGGCTCTACATCATGTATGAATTCAGAACATTTGAACGAAAGCCTACATCAGATGCTGTCGGTCCAATATTTTCCTATCCTTCACTCTTTCTTTATAAATTATAGTTTTACTTTCTTCCAGTTATGATCTCGCATGCCAGAGAGAAAGAATTTGCTATTGAAAGTTATGTTCATTCTACTTCTTTGCAGTTGCAATTCTCTTTCATTGTTGACAGCTTAATAGTGGGATTCACTCATTTGTATGTAGTAGTGTGTACTTAGAGAATGTGGAATATGTTTTTGTTTGATGAGCAAGAAAAAAAGTAAACATTTCAGAATGTTTACTTCTTTACTTCCCCCCCCATACCTGAAATGGGAAACCATACCTGGCCACTTGTCACGTCCTTTCCTTTTTCCTTTTCCAAAACTCGTAGGACTGTTACGCAAAAGTGGACTTTGGCGTACATATGGCACGCACGTGTTTGGTGTGCATAAGATACGCAGTTTTCACGTGCATATAGGCATCTACCCCAAAATGCCTGATCCTACCCGTTGCGTAGCATAGGTTTCATTTTTGCGTACCACGAGTTTTAGTTTTTATTTGACGTACTATTTATACGCAAGTTCAAGAGATCGGGTAGCAACAAAAACACCTGCACTTAATAGGCTGCTTGCTATAATCCTGATCCCCAACAAGTCACATATAACCACAGGTCTCACAATAGCCAGCCTTGAAAATGTTCAGTTCCTTTCTGTAGTCTCTTAATCCGTGGTTTGTAATCAGTGGTTTAAATTGGCCATTCAGACATTTTAACATGTTAAGCCCTGCATCATTAAGGGTATACTTCTAAATAGTGGTCTCTGAATAGCGTTTCAGATCTTAAGTAGGACATTATTTTCTGTATTATTCATTGCTTCTATTTTGGGTCAAATATGCCCTCACTGGTCCACCGACATGCTGTTCTCTCACTGATCAGATAACAAATCACCGTATACTTCAAACTAATTGGATGAAGGCTTAGTTCGAAGGAGTTAAACTAGTTTAAAAAGTGGTTTACGACTAGCATAGACTTAACAACCCTCTTTTGACAAGGAAAAACTCAAAGCAGGAAACCGAGAAAAGCGTAAGCCTCTTAATTTACGTGAATAGTGAAAACAAGTATTTTGCATTAATGCCCAGATTACATGGACACCTATGGAGGTGTTAAAGCTCTACATTTCGCCTTTCTTCACAGCAATTCCCATGCCTGCAAAAAATGTCCATTTGTTCCTGAAGAGCTGGAAAGTCGTTCCCGACTACAAATAAAAATCATTATTTTATATATGATTTTTTATTTATTTATTTTTTTTACCGTGGTTGTCATGGTTTTCGAAATTCTGTCAATGATTCTTCTCAACGCAACCAAAACATCGATACACGTGTCCATTAAGAATACGCATATTTAGCGCACATGTTGAAATACATCTTTCGTGGTTTAAGAAAGGTTGCTAAAAATGCTGTTTTGTTCAAATCCTTTGTTTTCTTTGTCTATAGTAAGATAATGCAGGGGTTAAAGCATTTTTAAAAATCAGTGTTAAAAAGACAGTAATTACACAATAAGCCTTTATTCATTTTGTAAACTCCATTTATTTAAAGCATTAATACAGAAGGAATTGTAAGACAACACAAAACGTTTTCTGTTTTTTACTTTCACGTTATCTTATTTTCCCTGGCTCATTCATTAAGAGAAGCATATGGATATGTTGTTTATTTCCCTGAATGGTGGCTCATGGCAACATAGACTATTTTATACACTATTTGTGATTTTTAAAAAGAAATCCTATTGTATGATGCAAAATAAATATCTGTAGAGTAAAACACCCCTTTTACTGTTAAAGAACAAACCTTGAAAATTTGTGGATGTGAAACAGATTAAAAGCAGCTTGTCCTGTTCATTTGTTCATGTAGCTGTTTTGATGATTGCTTTATCCATTTTCTAATGAAAACAGAAAATGAAAAAAACATCTAAAAATATCATTCAACTAATTAAAAAAAACACTCATTAACCAACATTAAACAAAAGGAAAAAGCTTTAAAATGCTACCGTTCAACTTTTAGTGACTGAAAACTACATGTGTCTACTAATGTCTCTATTAATGATAATCTCCAGATATCAGTGCTGACTTCTGGTTGACTTTGGTCTTTTGCCATCTCTCAAGTGAGAGAAAGTCTAGCACTCCTCTTTTCCAGCCATTCCAGCAGCAGTGATGTGAGTCAACTGAGCAGAATGCTCTTTTGCTTTGAGACGCAGTGCTGCGATGCTGGAAGCACGGAAGTCCACCGTTGGGGATGAAGGTAAGGGTAGTGAGCGTTGAATCGGACCCTCGATTGCAGGAAGGGGTATCCTTTGCAGTGCCATTGGACCTAAGCTTGTAAAAAGTCTGATGAGAAATGGAGAAGAATATTATAACCTCTATGAAGTGTGAATGTGTATAAACTTAATGGTTTGTGTTGAACATGCAGATGAAGCTCACCTTCCAAAAGTGGGGTTGATGAAAGCGGGATGTCTAAACATTGCCGCCCCTAACAGAGCACTGAAGCCATGAGGGGAAGCAGGGTTTGGGGGAGGCTGAGCCAGTCTTTGGAGGGGGCCAGGCCAAGATGAATCAATAGCTGGATGTGGGTTTGCAACAAAAGGATTACCACTCAGGTAATGACACAAGGACTGTGCGGCAGGGGGGGTTCCAGGATAGTGTAGGCTCAGAGAGTGTGACTGGACCCCCGCCTTTTCCCTTTTTCTCCATTTTGCACGTCGATTTTGGAACCAGACCTTGAGAGGAAACAATGCTTTTGTAAATTACAAGGTTTTTTTTTTATATATATATTTAATAAAGAAATACTGTAACTGTTGTCCTGTTTTTGAAGGCCTGCAGTCTTGAATAGAATAATGTTGGTACAACAAGAAATATAGCCTAACCTGTCTCAGAATATGCAGGAGTCCACCAAAATATATAACCCTACTATGTAAGCCTAGTGGCAATGTAAAAAAAATGGCAATAAAGCAATAGTAACTTTCTAGGCCAAAACTGTATGCAATTTAAAACATATAAATTAACAAATAAATGAATACATTTTCAAAACATCTGAATAAACGAACCTTTTACATAGGCCTCTTCTTGCGTCTGTTATATATTATGTAATATCTAACAAATATTGTTAGATTTTACGGTACTTTTTCAATACAATGTATCTAAAAACGTTGTTAAACCAAGTAAGTAGCCTAAACTGTAGCAACGATGTAGAAAAAAGAAACGAATGACTGCGTGTTTAATATCAAATTTATATATTTTTTAGATAGCATGTCGCAAGTTGTTGCTAGCTTAGTGTAGAATTTAATTTTAAAAAACACATAAACGGTTTGACTTAACGGTGACCTTTAGAATGTATTAGTTAATAGATGTGATTTTTTTCAAAGTTTCTTTTTTAGCTGAGATATAGTCGTGAACAGATTAATAGAGAAAGTTAAAAAGGTGAGATAAAAAAGAAAGTGACTTACTTGCACTCGTGCTTCTGTAAGATCAAGTCTCATTGCTAATTCCTCCCTTAAATTAGAGAGAGACAGAGAGAGAGAGGGAAAAAAAGTTGTTGTGTAGGTCGTTTCTTATCTCATTTACCATGAATTTTACTCAAATTAAAAATATATAAGCCTATTATTCGTTTGTATTCATAGTGAAAATTACTAAATCTAACAGTTCCTGTGCTATCGTTAATTCAAGCACGCAATTCCAGGCATTGCAACGAAAAGAAGCAGCGAAAAAAAATATTTATCGGCTTGAAATACAACTGATAAAATCGATATTATTATTATTGTGTGACTCTTTTTATAAAATCATTTTTATGTTTGGTTTTAATAGCATATAGCTGCTGAAAATGATAATTGATGCTATCTTAAATGAAGATGTGATGAATATTTACTTTTATCAATGAATCGTTTATACATATATGGACAATATGCATATATACATATATGCTCGGCTACAAGTTGTTAGTGTTGCCGTTACCTTGTGAAAACATCTGGATAATGAGTCTTTTGGAAAGCTCTTTCCAGTTCCTCAAGCTGATAGCTGGTAAATGTGGTCCGGTATCTCCTCTGTTTTCGCTTTAACATCCCATCGTCAGTGTCACTTCCCGCTGATAAAGTAGTTTCCTCGCCGTTCTTCAAATATGTCTCTTCTTGCAGTCCCATTAGACCCGGAGACACAGTTGTCTCTCTACATAGTATTTCACTGTCGGTTTCTTCCTCGTTTGGTCTTGACATGGGACTAGATGTGTCTCTGCAGGACTGTATAGCACGCTCCTGACACGATCTACCACGACTGGTGTTTACAAGCGAGGCCTCTGTAATTTTTAATTTTTCACAAGCTGTGTGTAGCAGTCTTGGGCCGCCTGCCTCATTTTCGTCTGTGTGAATGGATGAGTCTGTCAACGGGGCGAAGGGACGGCGGAGCTTCGGCGGCAGGTGCATGTCTGGTTGCAGGGGCCACAAACTGTTTGGTGAAGCTGTAAGCAAAAATAATTTATCCCAATAATTACCAACAAGATAAATTAAATTACAGATAAGAATATTAGATTCATGGAAAAGACCCCTTTTAGTATACATCCTATAATTTCACTGTTTGTTCTTTGTATTTAATTACTATAGGCTACTTTACATAGATACGCTATACGCTATTGTATAAGTGCATATTGTTATTAGGCTGCAGCTAAAAGCATAAAATAGTTGTTACATAGACACTAATGAACTTTTTCTATTTCAAACTTTTTCTATTTTCATTAAAACAGGCTAAACTCTAATGCAAGGCAGCAGTTTCAGCTGTCGAAAACCATTAATGAGTTCACAAAAAATGCAATTCAGTGAAGATAAAAACAGAATCACACAATTAAAGAAGAAACGACTAACCTTTAACTTTTAAGGGACTTTTCCTTCCTAGAATACTGTCGATGCAGTACGAGGACAACAGTGATTTACATTTGCAGCTTGTTTGATCTGGATTATCCCCCTCTGCTTCGTTGCTCATATCTCTGGCTTTCATGTAGGCTACAAAAAACAGTTATCCATTGGGCGCGCGTCCCGGTGCTCTCGCCGACTGGTCGTTGCAAAAGCTCGAGCACGCCGACCTTTGTACTGATGCTTCAGCTTCCAAAACTCAGCTACAGCTTCTGATTGGTTCTGCGGTGCAGGGGCTCTGCCTCACTCAAGCTGTGCGAATTGTTAAGCCTACTTTACACATTTAACCTAAACATGTAATATTTCGTATTATATTTCATATAATAGTAATAATAATAATAATAATAATGATAATTGTGTGCGTGCGTGTGTGTATATATCGCACACACGCACGCTATATATATATATATATATATAGACCATATTAACACACACACACACACACACACACACACATATATATATATATATATATATATA
>JAUYWG010000022.1:5244359-5285060 GCA_034779775.1 Enteromius afrohamiltoni | reverse complement strand
CACACACACACACATATATATATATATATATATATATATATATATATATAATTTATATATGTATATATATATATATAGTTGCCTGTATTAACTATTAATTTATGCTCTCGAGCAAATTTACCAAATCCTTGAACCAACTTGCGCGCAGATGCAAGCAAACATAGACTGAAAAAAAGAACGAAAAATGAAAAGAAAGAAAATTATCTAAAAATCTAAAGTCTAAAAAATGATCAGCATTACTACAGAACTATTATAATAATTGAACATTCAGTTCATAACATAAGTGTAGAATTCGCTCAGTTCACTGCGCCTTGAGCGCCATCTACTGTTTTTGACCTGAAGTAAACATATTTACCGTTTTAATCACATGCATGAAATTAAAGGTTAAAAAAGAGAGAGTGAAAGAGAGAAGGTAAATAATCACGATATTAATCACGAACCCATAGGACAAATGTAAAAAACATCTTTACATTAATGTATACGAAAACAGTTCTCATGGTCACGGTATCATGGTCACCATGGAAACAATACACAATTTTGTATAGTACAACAAAGCGACGTGAAAAAAAATGGCAGCCAAATACGAAGTACCAGAAGAATCCGTTGACGGCCCATATTACCTAGAGAAAGTTTTAATTCCAGAAGATTCCGAGGATGACTATAAATACGATGAAGTGACTATAGACGACGAACTTAGCATACCTGAGGGGGAAGAGGACTTGGAAACTGCTGTTAAAGCAGTGAAGGAACAAACTTATGCCACCGAATGCACAACACAGACTCAGAGGATCAGTTCTGCCAAACTTCCTGTTACTAAAATACCTGAGGTGGTGGACGACTTTGTCCGTAATTATCTGGTAAAAATGGGTATGAAAAGAACATTAGACTGCTTCCAAGTTGAGTGGTTTGAGATGATACACAAAGGTTTAATGAAAACAGACCAAATGGATCTTGTCCCTGATGTCTATACACACAACCAGCTCCTGGACAACGAGCTGAGGAACTTGCAAAGGGAGCGGGATAGTTACAAACAGGCTGCATTTGAAGCTGGAGAAACCATAGTAAAACTTCAAAGAGAGAGGGACTTCCATAGGATGCAGCACAAGCGTGTTGTTCAAGAGAAGGATAGACTTATTGAGGACATTAAAAAGCTGAAGAAACACTATGCATCCTATGAGCCTGCTCTTAGACAACTGAACGAGAAGTATCAAACAGCCGTGAGGCAGAAGATTCTGGTTAGTCTGGAGAGAGACAGAGCTGTCAGCCAGGTTCAGAACATAGACAGCTCTCTTTGTACCGCACATTCTTCCCCTGGAACCCGGAAAACTGCTAACACGCCACAGCAAAGAGAAAAAATCCAGAAGAGTCCAGAAAAAGCTGCACACCTGCCATGTGACAACATTGCATCAAATGATGCTATAAAAGACCCCAACAAAAACATAAGGCATCCTAAAGACTCTGAATTCCCAGCAAGCACTCGAGTCAATCCCTACTTGCCACAAATCAAGGCGCTTTCCTCACTCAACACCAAATCAGCTAACTTCTCTCTCTTCAAGTCTTTTAAGGCACACACAATGGCAGTGAGCTTCCTTGCTCTCCATCCCCGTAAAATGATAGTAGCCTCCTCAAGTGATGACCAGATTTGGAGACTATGGGGAATACCAGAGGGAGAGATGATCATGACTGGTGAGGGTCACACTGATTGGCTGTCATCCTGTAGTTTTCATCCCAGCGGTGGTTACCTGGGGACCACAAGTGGGGACACCACAGTTAAAATTTGGGACTTTGCTCAAGGTCGATGTGTGCTCAGTTTGGAAGGACACATTCACACCACCTGGGCCTGTTCCTTCCATTCCTGTGGTGACTTTGTGGCCTCTTGTTCTATGGATAACACAGCTAAAGTGTGGGATTTGAATAGCGAGCGTTGCCGATGCACTCTGCGTGGACATGTTGAATCGGTGAACAGCATTTCTTTCCTGCCTTTCTCAAACATTCTACTTAGCTGCTCAGCAGACAAGACCCTCTCTCTTTGGGATGCCCGTGCTGGATTGTGTGCCCAGACTTTCTATGGGCACAAGCATTCATGCAACTATGCCACCTTCAATGCCACAGGCGACACAATTGCTTCGTGCGACTCATTTGGGGTGGTCAAGTTATGGGATGTGAGGAATGTCTCAGCTATGGTGACCATGGACACTGGGCCTCATCCCAGCAATCAGGTGGCCTTCAATCCAAATGGAAGAATTCTAGCGGTGGCAAGTAATGATGGCACAATTAAAATAATAGAAGTGGCATCTTTATATACGTCAAGTCTAATCGCTCATGAAGATGCTGTTCAGAGCGTCATTTTTGACCATAAAGGGGAATACCTTCTGTCTGCAGGCTCTGACGGCTCAGTTCATCTCTGGACCTAACAATATATATTTACAGTGCTTGAGAAATTGTTCTGATATATTCTGATATCCTTTGTTATTAATATACATTAATTTGTTAGAATTTTTTTTTTCTCTTATTATAAAATTCTGGAAGAATTTTATAATAAGATTTAAATAACTAAATTAAACAACTATTAAAAAGCAATGCATGGCAAAACTTTTTTTCCCAGAAAATATTGAATATTTTTTTGTGCATCGGCAGATTAGATTCACAAGCATAAGGGAACTTTTATTTACTCACAAATTAATAATAAATGTAAACAACAGTTAATTTTATTTCATGTTCTTGTTACATAATTTGTCTCTGTACCCATTTTTTATAAACTGCTCTCTGTCTGTAATGTTTTCCATATACTCCTATATTTTCTCAATGTTAAGTTGAAAGAATTAGACAACAACTTGTGGCAAATAAAAATCTTATACAGTTGTTCTTGGTAGTACTTACCTTCATTGGAGTGTTTAATGTATTTACACCTGCCAAATAGAAGATTAAGCATTAACATGGTTTTTAAATTTGAAGTGTGCTCACCAAGTCTGATATTTCAAATTTTTCCTCAAATAACTGCAATTTAAATAATAGGTGGTATGGAATCTTTTTTATTTGAATAAATATTTAAATGTAATTTATTTCTGTAATAGCAAAGCTAAATTTTCAGCAGTCATCGTTACTCTATTCCAATAAGCTGATTTAGTGCTCAAAAACAAATTTTTTTGTATTGATGACTTTTATGATGATTTCATGCTGCTGATTCACAAATACTATTTTTGGTAAAAAATGTGGGATTTGGGAAAATCATGAAATTATTTTCAATTTTCCTGCATCGTCCACTTTCAGGTAAAGCATTTTTTCCCTCTTCAAAACAAATTTTTACTTTAATTTGCCATTTGACCATTCATTGTTTGCAGCTGAATCACATGCTGATATTTTGCACATCAAAAAGTAAATGGAGGAACATAGTTCCTCATCCCTTCGAGATGGCACTTACCTGATAAATTTATGTTTCAAATTAACATTCAAAGTGATAAAGGCCATAATGTTAAAGTTGTAGGGTGGGTTGTTTATTATACGCTATATTTTGCTCCTCCGGTCATTGGGAACACAGGATTGTGTGTTTGGCTGCAGGAAGGAGCTTTAAGGGTATTTAAAAGTTGTTCATGCAGTTTTTAATTTGAACTATTATTAAACAGTTTGAATGAAAGTCCTTATTAAGGTATTATATCTTTGGAAATATTCTGTCACTGTGCTTGGCAGTGTAGCTAGCTATGTGTAACTATAGACTTCCTTCTTTTCAGATGTAACGTTAGCCCATTCACATTTAATCACAGACACACGCATTTACACAATGATTTATTTATTTATTTTAAAATAAAATAACAACAAGAAGGAAAATGCAAAAACATAAAACCCTTGTTGCAAATATAAAAATCTGATAAAACTATTCTCCTTGTCTTTGGGTGGCGCGTTTGTGCCAGCTGATGTGAAGCTAAAGACGGAAGTGCGTATCTACAAAAACACAGACACGCCCCCTCATGTTATTGGCGCGTGTGGCGGACTGGAGAAGAATGATACATTCTGATAAGCATGTATATTTTAATTATTCGTTAAATATTGATTGCAGCAATAGATTAAGGTTTACATATATCTGCTTGCTCGAATCACTGAATTAGTATGAGAAAAATCGCTGAATAATCTTTCACGAGACGGGAATGTAATTTCATAGCTCGCGCTCGGAAGCATCCTGTTGCCGATCATGTGTCTGTAGATATATAACAACTGGCTGTAAAGGACTATATTTAAAAAATAACAACATTTCTCGGTGTAGATAAATTAAGGGTCACTTTTTTCTTCGTAAAAATGATGAAAAGCGTAGGAAAGCTTTTTGGGTTACGGCGAAAATGCCCGCCCCCCAAGTCTCGCATTGACAAAAAAAAGACTCGAGTGAATCCCATTGATCGTATGTTGGATGACAGTGACGAGGGCTCGTACGCCAGTACCACAAGCGTCAGTACAGAAAGTGAATACCAGAACTCCGAGGACGAGTCCGGTACCTCCGACACCTCTTACCGAGCACGTGAAAGCGATGGGGATGACACCAGCGAGACGGACGAGAAAAGCGCCGTGCCCCGACGACAAAGGAAAAGATCCGCCAACGCGCCTCCGCTGGACGACAGCGATTCCAGCGACTCTTCAAGCGACGTCGGCGGAGAGCCGCTCAGGAGAGTGTTGCAGAGAAAACGACTGAGGCTACCGGAGGACTCCGAGGACGAGGCTCTAAGGGAGAAGAAAAGAGATGCAGAACTTAAAGAAGCTGCTGCCAAGAGAAGAGAGAGAAAGAATAAACTCATGGAACTGTCAAAGAGAAGAAAGTCAGGCACCCCGCGGCGCAGGCGCAGGACGTTGGTAAGTTGACAAGAACAGGAAAAATGACATAGCAGCACTTTTCTGGGTCAAGCACCACCTTTTAAGGGACATTAGTTTGCTTATATTTTATTTAAGTGATTTTATTCGTTCATTACAGTGCAACCATTTGATCAAACTTAACATGTTAATTCAGGTTCATGATTTACAAATGTTGACAATGCCAAGTTTTGGGACTGTTGAACATATATCTTTCCAGCCATCCAGCTGGACACCGGCCCTCCAGGACAGAGTTTGGTCAGCCCTGATCTAGAGCCACAGGCGGGGGACACCCTGAAGCAGGGGTGTCAAACTCAACTTGTTGTTGACCGTTATGTATTTGATTTATTGTCTTGAATTAGTGAAAAAAAGTTTTGTCAGGCGGCCAGTTTTAACTTTATACTTTGGCCACTGAAAGCTGATTGGTTAATGGTGACCATTGCTTTAAAAAAGGGGTCTCCAAACTTGGTCCTGGAGGACTGGGGTGCTTCTCAATAACCCTCCTCCTTTCCTCGCTCCTCAATTCTCTAATTGCACTCTGAGGATCAAGAAGTCATAAGAGAAAAAAAAACACACTGGGAAACTTGTGCAGAGGTGTTTTGTCAACTAAACGTGACACACATATAAATTCTCCACCCCCTTCACAAAGTGCTAACCATGGCAGAAGGTACGAAAACATACAAATTTGAGTATTATCTAAATGTGGTTATGTTTAGACAATGCCTTTCATTTCGATGTATAACGTGTGCTTTTCAGCACAGTTTATGCAAGTTAAATCCAGTGGTGCAGAGTCATTCATTGACGATGCTTTGAAGTGACGGTAAAGGATGGAGGATATATAATTTCACTTGATTTAATTCCTCCGTTCTCACGTCTTATCCTTGTCTCCTTTCCTTGTATCCTAAGGGGGTGGAGCTTAGGAGATGCACCCCCAGTGTTTTGCAGAGTTCAGCTCCAACCCTATTTAAAGGCACATGAATCAGCTAATCAAGGTCTTATTAAGCATATTTGAAACTTCCCGGCAGGTGTGTTGAACCAAGTAGGAGATAAATTCTGCAGGACACCAGCCCTCCAGTACTTAGTTTGGATAACCTTCTATTAAAGGTTTTTAGGTGAAACTAAATCATGTTACAGTAGGTAATTGTGACAGAAAAAATATTGGTTAATAACTGGAAACCTTGTTTATTTGTTGTTTTCTACAGGGTTCAGAAGAAGAGGAGGAAGAGGAGAGAGAAAAGATCAAAGAGGACAAAGTTGAAGAGCAAAGTAAAGCAGATGACTCTGATGATGAATCTAGTGTTGAAGAGAAGGGAAGTCCTCTAAACAGCAGCGAGGAGGAAAAAAATGCTAATAGTAGTGACAGTCTGAAGGATTTTATTGTGGAGGAAGAAGAACAGAAAAAGGACGAAGGTCAGGAGGAAGAAGGAGAGGCCAAAGACAAGGCCTTTCTCTCTCAACTTCCACGGCAGTGTAAGACCTTGTGATTTTGGCTTTTGATTTGCTTACCATTTGGAATGACAATATGTGCGTTTGCCTGTAGCACAAAACTTTTACTTGTCAAACTTAAACTCTAGAACCATACACTAAATCTTCAAAAACATGCAATAAAACCCTTTCACACTGCATGTTGGTCCTGGACAATCACAGGAAAAGTGCCAGAATGCTTTCTGTTTGAACGCAAACACGACCCGGGATCGGTCCACGGTTGCGGACCTTAGTAACATTTCTGGGTTCAGTCCCGGAACAAGCGCTTGTGTGAACAAAAGCCAGAACCAATGCCGTAAAGCAGAGGTCACCAAGTTCAGTCCTGGAGGGCCGGTGTCCTGCAGAGTTTAGCTTCTGTGTTAAAGAGGGTTGATTCGCTGCCTTTGACAATTTTCAATTTCATGAAACACTTTTTGCAAAACACAACACACAGTTCTCTGTGATACACAAATCTAACGTAAATTAATATTGGGGCTAAGGTGTTAGCAAATGTTTGCTTTTGAGATGTGTTTGCAAAAGCAGTTTAAAAAAAATTTCATATGTTTCCCTTCCCATTACAGTTATCACTGGATCTCAGCTCACACACTTTCAAGTGGTGGTCAAGGCCTTGCTGATCAATGTACTGGACTCAAGCTTTCTCCAGTCACTTTACAGTATGTTTATCAAATTAATCCTATTCCTTTTACCACTGGGGTTCTCTGTATATAGCATAATATATTTCTACTTTAAATAAATGTTGTAAGATTCCTAAAAAGGTATCGTGGTTTTCACAAAAAATTAAGCAGCACATATGTGCAATATATTCAGCTTTGAGAATTGCTGGGGGGAAAAATTAAATAAATTGTAAAGAGTCCTTTAACTGTCGTAATATTTTACAGTGTCGGTACAATTTTATATAAATATTTAAATTTACTGTATATTTCATTAACTTAGCCTTCAGAAACTTTAAAAAGTCTTACCGATAAACCTCATACTTTTGCATGGTAGTGTATATATATCTGACTTTGTGTTAATGACTCTAGATGGCGAACGAACAAAGCGATATGCCCAGGAGATGAAATCATCATTGCTTCATTTTGATGAGCGACTGGTCCTTCCTCGTCTAGAGAACCTGAAGCAGAGAAGCCGCTGGAAAGATCGTTACAAAGTAAGCACTTCATGTTTCTCATGAAAAGGATGGCTTATTTTTGAGTGTAATGATTGCTTTGTCACTTGTATGTGAATTTAAAAAAAAATGGTGTGATGTAGATTACCTTCATGTTCATTTATCGTTTTTGTTTATTAAAAGGAAAGGGTAGAATGCTATCCTAAATTGCGGGTTGTGATGACAAGGGTCCAGACAAAGGGATGCGAGGCCTGTGAGCTTCACAGAACAGGGCGTTTCACTGTGCGTCTCTCTGGTCAGTTGTACCACAATAACACCTTACAGGAGGACCAGTTCATGCCTGATGATTCCCAGGTTGTTTTCCGTGCAAGACGCGTATACAGTTTAACCATAAATTGATTTTGAGCCCCACTTGATGAAACGTTTATTCATTAACAATTGCAGAGTTTCTTTGTTGGCTCTGTCTGTGCCAGTCGTACCGAGGTCTACCATGCCCTGAAGCACTTCAAATACCATCTGTTCGAGAGGTGTCGTACAGCTTTAGAAGCTCAGAAGGAAATACAAGAAGAAGATACAGTAGAGGATGATGAACCAGTTAAGGACACAGTCAACAAGGTGTTTATTAAACTGCAGGATGGAGGATGGATCAGTGAGGTGTGAATATGAAACTTTTTTATGCGTCTTTAAAAGCTATTTTAATACGTTTGAGCAAACTGATTCTTGTTTTTTCTATTCATTTAGCAATACGAGAAGTTTCAGGAACACCTCAATTCTGCTGATTTCTTCCAGGAAGAAAAGCTGGACTGAAAGTGTTGAACCTTCCCTAATGGTATTCACTCTGCAGTTGTATTTCTGTAAATATATATTTTTTTTTATGTCATCATAATAAGCATGGCTAACTTTTGATTTGTTAAAGTGTGTGCCCCGATAATCTAGCATTTTAATTTTGCAATTATACTATTATGTAATTTGCTTCTGCATGATAGATAAAACACTGAAAATACACAAACAATAACAAACGTCCAATTTTAAAGAGGTTAAAAATTAAGTGTATCTTATCCTGAACATTGTGCTTTCAAAGAACTGTATGCTGATTTTAGGGTTTCATTTATAAATCTCATGTAACACTTGTGTAAATGCATCCAAGTCCTTTTACAGCATTTTGGTGTTCTTGTAATAAACAAGATTCAATAAACAAGTTGTGTGAAATGTTGATTGTTTTGTGGCAACAACAATTTCTGAATTCAAATTTTACATTTTATTAGAAACCAGGGTCAAACAATGCATATAACACAATCTATGGGGCTTGAAGTGAAATTAGTGCAGAAATGCTTTCCTCACAGAATACCAAGCCTGTATTCGGTCATGATGTGAGGATCGCCCATCATCTCACTCTGGACAGGATCTGGGAGGGGGGAAAAAAATTTAATGAAACCTAGTGTACTGCACAAAAATAAGTCCCATATTTTTACAATGCAAAATCTAGCAAGGAACTACATGGGTCAACTTTGAGGACTTAGAAGCTAGTGTGGCAAATGTTGCATACCGTTAAGGATGTCCTCAAAGCCAATGGTGTCATCAGAACCTCTGAGGGTATCCAGAGCCAGATTGGAGCTTGGCAGAAAGGGCAAACGCTGAATCTAAAAGCAAGTAAGTGAGATGTAAAAATACGATAGTCTTCCATAATGCATATAGGGTGTTTATGCCACATGCTCACAATACCTGTCTAGCCGCTCTGTACTCCATCTGTAGTTTGAGTGGTGCATGAAGACCCTGGATGTTCCTTAGTGTGTTAAAATTCATCTTGTCCTGGTTGAGCTGAAACTGATTTCACATAATACTTTATTTTAACATGTCCTTGTTACATTGTAATAATTTAAGTATGGAACAATATGAAATAGCAGCATTGTTGGATTAGGGTTAGCTGCTTGCAATGATGCTAAATTTACTGTTATAAATACAGTAAATATAAAAACAAAATTGTTAACATCACAGAATTTACAGTGTTTTCTACCTAAATGCATGACAACATTGACGGTTTCAGTACACATTTATTCAGCTAATAGTATAAATAATAATGTGAATTATTAATGTTTGCCTATTTTTAATGTATATGTTCGTCACCACATATTTTAGTATGAGCAGCATCATTTATGCCAATAATAATCTGTATATATCACGTAGGAACTGCCCAAATCTAATAGCCAATTTTATACAGTATGGCAAACCTTTATGGATTTCCTCAAGAATTAATCCAAAAGTTTGTTGTCAATGTAACAGATGAAATGATTTGTAACCGAATTGGATTTTACGATTATGCTTTGTTTATAGTAGTTGATTTCTGCTTAATGTTTTTCATTGTTTTTTGTGGGGTTGTTAATTTTTTTTTTTTTTAGGTTTGTATATAATGTAAAATATTTATCCAAATCTTAGATTCTACTCACATTTTTCTCAGAAAGCTCCAATGGATGACTCGGTAGCAGCTCATTCTTCACACTTGAAAACCTGTAAATGCAGGAAGGTTATGGATTTAGAATAAATAAATTAGGCAGGAACAATCATTTACAAGTTTATATGACCGGAACATACCCTCTGCGTAGTGAGTCCTGAACCCCATAAGGACCAGCCTGTGGACACAAACCTGTCACAGGAACACTGTCCTTCAGCTGAGAACGCAGGCCACGAGTATTCTGTACAAAACACATAGCATTTCAAAAAATATGTACACGACAGATGCTTAAAAAAGTGTGAATGAAAGAGTAAGCCCGTTGTATTAACGTTCGCAGCCTGTTTAAGTAAGACTACAAACTGAAAGTAAGGCCATGACGCATCACAATTCATTTAGAAGCTGAAAACTTAGCAACAAGACTCATTCTGGTATGTATACATTTCTGTCGCGGCAAATAATAAAACACTGAGATATCAAAGTTCAAACTGACTAATTATTTTATCCTGGAATATAAATAAACACGAGCCGTTGTGCTATGCTACGTTAGCTAACGTTAGCTAAGTACCGGCACAGCACAAACGAGTAACATTACTTTATTAATGCTAAATGCACGCTTCACACTGTATGCAGAGCAGAGAATTAACACACATCACCACCCTATAAATCGCAACAAAAAAGCACTATATAATAAACTGGAGCTCTACATTACCATCTTAAAGCGAGGTTCTTCTTTACGATCAGCATAAAATTACTTCCGGTCAATGACGGAAATACTATTATCACGTGAACACGACGTAGGAAATGTTTTTGGTCTATGTGTATTTTTAAGAATATTGTTATGTTATTATTAATGTCAACATATACCTTTTATGGTTATGTTTAGGTAAAAAATACTAGCAAAAATTACCCATATTCATTACACGGATTCTCGGGTAAGTTTGAGTAGGTATCTGCGCAGCTGTTAGCTGTGGATGGGGGTATAGCTCAGTGGTAGAGCATTTGACTGCAGATCAAGAGGTCCCCGGTTCAAATCCGGGTGCCCCCTCAAACCTTGATTTTTTTTCTCTTATGTGCTGGTATGATAATCATTGCGTGCATAATATATTTCCGACATCAAATGATACACACAAAGAAAAACTGAAAAAAGACACAAAGAGCTGCGACCTGTGAATGAGCGGTTCGAGAACTGCCCGCGTGTATTTCTAACTGCAGTTGTTACTGTACTTATGCATTGAACTGTGTTGGTGGTTCTTTTCAATCAGACTCGGCTCGGACCGCTCTCTCACCGAATCATCTGAAGCAAACTACTTGGACCCATAAAACAAACAGCGCTGTATGGATTGGTGATGGGAATTTCTGTTTTGGGGAGTCAGATGATTTGACTCAGTTCAGTAACAAGAACCGACTCTTCCACCCCCTAAAACTGCTCTTTATATTTAGAATTCAGCCAAATTCAGCAACGTTTTTTACCTGCTGTGACTGGTAGCCTATGTGTACACAGATAATATTTTAATTATTCAAAGTAATTAGGCTACACTAAAACCTTCCCAAATTACATTATTAAAATTCCCCACCATTAGCCTACATTATGAGCAGACTCGTCCTCGAACGGCACGTCGCATAAAAAAAAATCATCCACAAGTTTAAACAACATGCTGATTTGTCACAGGCATGAAAGCTTTGAGGAAACGCAGCGCAGTGCGAACAAACAACTATTTGCAATTTTTTTTTTTGCTCGCGATGTCTTGAACATGCGCTAGAATGATGTTTGACCATTTTAGTTGCTTCCTCGCCCCTCAGTGGTTATTTTTAGCCTTTCTCCGGTTTGAAATTTGTTTCTGTCTTCTTTCTGTATTTTTGTTGCTTTCAAAAATAATCTTTTGGTCTAAAAAGTCTTAGAATTGACAAATAGTTTGTGAATGCTAGACATACGCAAGAAAAATAAATACAATTCATCTTCAGTTAATTATTTGGGGCTAAATAAAACCTCACTAGCATCCAAATGTTAACCAAAGTCAGACATGTGGTCGTTGGACAGTGTAATAAATAATCTATTTGGATTTTAAATTGTTCAAAATGTGTGAACTCAAGAAGTGAACTCAGGAAACTGAGGTGTTTGAGGTGTAGCTTTTTTTTAAAAAACAAATTCTGCTGTGCAATAGGTCAACTAAAACGTCTAGGTTATTTCCTTCTTTTTGCAACTCACCCACACATTCTTGGCACTTTGCAGTACAAGTGAAAATGCTTTACTGAATGTATCTGAACCTTAATATAGTGCAAATTATCCTAACATTTTTGCTGATACCAGGAACAATGTTTCAGGATACTCCAGGTAAGACCTTTTAACTTGACTCAATACATGTATATTTGACACCTTGCTTTTTCACAAAAGCAAAATAAGAAAGGAATGTCATTTTTAAGGCAACATTAATTTTCTTTATTTTTTATAATGCATGATGAAGAAAATACCACAGTTATGAACAGTTGCTCAGGCAGAGATCCTCTCATCGGTATTTCTATAGTACTGTGGCTTGGCGTCCTTGCGTTTGGGTTCTTTCTTTACTTGTATTGGAGGCACATTAATCTCAAAGCGAGGTATCATTAATTTGATTTATTATAGCTACATAATAATTTAAACATCTACTCGTATAAAGACCTTTTATATTTGCATGTCAACTTCATTTTGCAGTGTACGTAATTCAGAGATGGAAGAGAACAAAATACATTCTGAAAAACCTACTGATCATACGTTCAAAAAAGGCAAGCAACAAATAAGTAAATTCATGATGGTCACAAAAAGTGCCAAATGTGCCAATTTATGCTGTATGTTAAAAAACTGCTTTTTAAATGTCTTGTAAGTTATAAAATGTATTTTTTGTAATGCATTTTATTTGTTACAGAACTTGAACAGAACTATGAATCTCTTCAAAAAAACAGAAATGAGGGTAAGCGCACACAATCTGAGATAAATGATCTTATAGAGCGACATACAAAGATATGCTGTTTATCTGGGACGCATTTTGTGAATTTGCATCTGCACACTGATATCAAATCTCCCTTAACATCAAAGACAAGAGAAACACTTAACACTTTCATCAGCCTTCAGTTCGTTTTCTGAGAAAGTTACCACTCTATATGCATTTAAAAATGTGTTGTTTTGTAGTAAGTGACATTATTTCTCAATTTTAAAGATATCTATGAGAGCCTGGAGACAAAACAAGAGAAGCCCATCTCAATAAATGAGGATTCTACCAGTGCCAAAGACATTTAACTTGAAAGAACAAAACGGAGTAATACACATAATAACATAGACCTATATATAGGCCTTGTTCTGGACACTTTCCCCCTCAACATAAGAAAGAGAAGAGGGATCTGAAATGAAGTATATAAGACAATGACACACAAATAAATGACAACAGAGCCAGAGATTCAAGCAGTTTAATGTCCCAACACATTCCACCAAATGGTGGATTCGGGTTGGCATGTCATTCTGATTAATAACAACAATAATAACAAACACAAAGAATAATACAAAACCATTTACATGACATCCTATTTTGTGCTGAAATACTGCAAATATATAGAGAAAGATTTCTTTACAGAGAGTATAAATAGGAGAAAATTAAGAAACACAAGGTGCTACATGACCATTAACTAAGACTGTCAGTCAAACTTTCTTCTAAAGGCAATGATCTTACATGCTGAAGAGTCGTCCGCTTCTATACTTCCCCTTTGTTTTAGCATTAAGGAGACCTGAGTTTATTTGTGATATAATACATGTTTTTTTATAAGTAAGGGAAGGGAAGGAGCAGTTGCATATATTAGATAAAGCATCACATAATTTCCTTCAGTGGCATTCTTGTGGGTTCTTAAGTACCTGTGGGCATCTCAGATCACATGCACTGAGGTTGAGTGCTCATTACATTTAAATGAATGTGAATATATTAGCTCAAGGGTTTCTTGTGGGTTCTTCATCATCATCAAGATCTGCACTGCATTTGGAAGTAAATCGCATGTTCTGTATGATTTTAACATGTAGTCACAAATAAAATTTCACAGGCAAAAAATGACTATTGTATATTTTCAAAAGTGTAGCAATACATACAGCCTACCCGATCTTGTGAAAGTGCGTATAAACAGTACGCCAAATGAAACAACAACATAATATGGGGCGCCATTTGTAATATTAAAGGTATAAAAAAACTGCGCAGATTTGGTCAG
Organism: Enteromius afrohamiltoni; assembly: GCA_034779775.1. NCBI lineage: Eukaryota > Metazoa > Chordata > Actinopteri > Cypriniformes > Cyprinidae > Enteromius > Enteromius afrohamiltoni. Next base: position 5,270,967 of record JAUYWG010000022.1, on the reverse strand, counting down.
ATTTAACAAAAAAAAAACTGAACAATTTGGTGCAAAATTTACCTAGATATACCTATATATAAGTATATAATTTAAAATTCTAAATGTTGAGTTAAATGACAACACGAAGCCAAACAGTCAGGCAGCAACAGGCTGAGTTATGCAAATTATGACACCACTGGGTGGTGACGTCCACGTGGTGGAACTTACGCTGCGTTCCAGGTAAACAGTAACCCGTGTTTTTCCAACCTTTTACCCATGAAAGTGCACTGGAACGGCAGTTAAACCCATGACTTCCCACCCGTGAACTCTTACTAGATCGATGTACTCCCAGTTCCGAGTTTTGCCGTCACATAGCTCGCGAAACAACAATGGCAGCCTATACGAACGCTGTGTTTGTCCAAGTAGTACACTAAAATAAAAGGTATAACAGCTTATCTTGCCATATATATTTTTTTATTTTCCGTTTCCCTTAAATAAGAAAGAAAGCACATTTGGCAAAATAAATAATTTGTAAATTAGCATAAGCCCCGTATGGTCCGCCACACTGGTTTGTTTACATTTAGCTATCACAATTCTTTGCGCTCAGGCAGTTTTCGAAGAACTTGCTTCTCTGAAGCCAATTAATGCTGCTCTTGCCTTGAGAGGTCGCTCGGGACCGCCATGTTGAGTATTGTGCATAAAGTTTCAACACGCAGATCTCGCCACCCAATGTTGTCATAATTTGCATGTTAGCATGTTCTCTAAATATTTAGCTCAACATTTAGCTTTAGATTTAACATTTAAAATTATATATTTAAAGCTATATATTAATATTTTACATTTAAGATTTAGATTTAAATCAAACATTTAAAATAATTAATGAAATAATTATTAAATAGATAAAGCTTATTAACTTAAATCTTGCAATTTTTTTTTAGTTTTTTAGATAAATCTGAGAAAAAAATTAGACCAGTTTTACAAACGGCGCCCATTAACAAAACGACTTTTGTGGGGTAGATGCGTATCATAGGCACACCAACAAATTTCATATCACATGCACCCGAAAACTGTGTATTATATGCATGCCAAACATGTGTGTGTCTTATACGCCAAAGTCCATTTTTACTTATTAGTACCACAAGTTTTCATTTTTATTTGGCGTACAATTTACACGCATTTTCATGAGACCGGGCTCATAAAGCTCACACAAAAATCACTCTCAAACCAAGTAGGTTTCTATTAGTAATTGCAGTAAATTCATGGGACAAATTTGAACGCTTTAACCCTTACACAAAATTCCCAGGATTCTTATTCTTATAAGTGAAAATTTGCACAAATGTGACTGCACCTTTACTGTGCTTTTTAAAAATATTTATTTTCTAAATTATCCAAATAGGCCTACATACTTTGCTAGTTTTTAAAGCTCCAACACACTTTTGTTCTCAAGTTGCCTACCCAAGCCAAGCCTCGAATTCCAAGCATGTGCAAAATCATGCAACTGTGACACTAAACTGAGAACTCAACAAACCAGAAGGATTGTAACAAGCAATGTCTCTGTTTGGGGTCACTGATATCTCCTCATCTGCATTTCTGAGCTCACAGAAGAAACAATGATAGTGATACAAGCAGGGTCTATCTAAAGCACAAGTCTTGCACTGATAGCACTATGTTATTGAGGTCTGTTTGTTGTGTGTGAAAATTGTTCTGTTTGCTCAAGATGGAGTAACAACCTCAAATATTCTGAGCTTCATTTGATTTTAAAGGTGTATTAGAACAGCAAACAGCATCCTTTTTCACAAACGGTTTACTGTTAAGATATACCGATACTCCTAATAGGTAGCTAAATTTAATTTCTGAACATAAATGTGACCTAAACAGAAAATCTCTACCCTCTACTAGTACAAGAATTAGGTCACTGAGTGTACATCAATACTTGTAATCAAAATATTTCACACATTTCGATTCAACTGCGATATCTTATTGCACAACATACTGTTTGTCGCAGAAGTTTTAAATGCTGATATGATTCATTTCTGATATTATCGCTTAGCCAAGGAAAAAGTTGAAAGCAGAATCATCCGTTGTGTCTCTGAGCAACACACAGTTGAGTCAATGATTCAACGATTTAAGCTGAAAGGTTCCTTGTCCACATTCTGCTTCAGTTCATGATAAGTTGCATTACATCATTTTCGTCATTAAGGTCACCCAAAAATCCTGTCATTATTTACTCACCCTCATGTCGTTCAAAACCCATAAGACCTTTATTGATTAAATCCAAGAGCTCTTAGACCCTCCGTAGATAGCAACACAACTACAACGTTCCCAGGTCCAGAAACGTAGCAAAAACATCTGTAAAATAGTCCATGTGACATCAGGGGTTCAACCATAATTTTACAAAACTACAAGAATACTTTTTATGTTTAAAAAAAAAAAAAGGCTTTATTCAACAATTCTTCTCATCCCATATGCAGAATTAATGAAAAATATATTTTCTTACAGGTTTGGAACGACTTGAGGTTGAGTAATTAATAACAACATTTTAGTTTTGGTATCCCTTTAACACAGTCCACTGATGTTCAAATACAGTTTTTTTGCATTAAGTTATGTGCCAACAATAGCACATGTGCAGGACAGAGAAAAGCTTGAAAAGTAAAGGTGAGGGGAAAGCCCAGGTATACATTCCATGTTCCATCTGCTCCATCTCATGCAAAGATGAATGTGCTTCACAAAAGATGTGTTCGGACATTGTTATGTTTCAAGCGCTCAAATCACTTGCTCATGTGGTGATGTCTGTGCACAAGTCTGTCCAGACCCAATCATTGGGTAGCACCAGAATGTTGTTCACAAACATCAGCGGACAGTGCTAATGAAAACTTACATCACTTAGTCCACGAGCTGGACTGTAACATGGTCAGCAGAAGTTTACTAGAGTCATAAAGACTCATCACTTGTCACCACTATGTATTGTAACCTTCAGAAAGAGTCAAGGAAAAATCCCCATCGCTAATATATAGATAGACAGTCTGTCTCGGAGCAAGCAGACAAGTGAAGTGATACAAAGTCTCAGAGAATTTGAAATTTGTAATTCACACTGCACTGACAGACGTCAACCAATGAGACAATCTTGTCTGTCTGTGCCGTGTAAATAAGCCAATCACATTTGAGGACTATTATATAAATTTTAAATTTCAGAGCATTTGGAGTTTTGTCAGTTTTGGAATGTGAGAGCACAGCACCTCAATGTAATTTTAATACTGACCTACATTTAGATATGTCAGTCCTCAAAAACACTCTTATTAAGGGCAATTAGGTGGATTGTTTTTTTGTCGTTGTTGTTTTTTGTGAGGTCATACTGGGGAAATTAAGTTGGATTTTTCTATAATACCAACGGCAAAGGATACTTATATTTTTACACCTTTTAGGCTTGATGTTTATTAATTCATTTAATTTCTCCATCTCCTCATATCCCCCTCCTCAAAGCCCATCAGGCCCCATCCTCCTTCCCCAGCTGCTGTTGTTAGGGTGTGGGGACTGCAGAATGTTTATTTCGGAATGTCTCAAAAAATGCCAGCATGCCCTTCTTCACGCTGGGAGAAGCCATTTTGGAAGGTGTGTGTCCTTGGTGTCGAGGTGGGAAACTAGAGCTATCCATGGAGTTGGCTCGTTTGACTTTAGAGCCTGCCCGCCACATTTTGGATCTCACTGGAGGAGTTTGTGCAACCAAACACTTTTGGTATTGGACCTAAGGGGGGCGCCAGACATTTACAACAGAAATACAGTAATTTTATAAATCAGTGCTATAAAACTATGAATGGTGTGTTTGTAATAATTGTTTGGTGAAAGTCAATTAAATTAAAAGTAGCGCCTCACCATGCATGCAGCCTGAACTGCCTCAGAGATGATCCCAGCATCGGGCTCACACCAGAACACATGGCATTCAAAGCGCTGGGTTCCTGCATCCACTATGACTGCAAAAGTGTGTGTGTCATGACCCACACCTAGGAAAGTCAAGTAACGTACTTGGCATTCCCAAAATGGGTCATCTCCATCCTGAAATAAAGCAAATGGGACAGAAGTGAAACACAGAAAGACTGTTTGGTTAACAAAAAATATTTTATTAAATGAATTTCTAAATGTATACAGCACTTGCCACATCAAATATAACAGGGAATGTAGCATACTATACTGTCTGAAAGGCATTGTTGCTTATGTGCTTTTGCATGCTATATTAAACATCAATGAAAGAAACCCATGTGTCCAAAGAGTATATAAAGGGGTAAAAATATATACAAAATAAGGCATTGTACACAAAAATACAATATACAATACAAACTGTGCAGTATTCCGCATCAAGTATAGCCTGTAAGTTCTCAATTGGAGTACACTAAAAAGTCAGTCAGCTAGTAGATATTCTCACCTCTCCTCTCCATAAGGACAGAACTGTATCTGACACATGGATGACTATCGGCTCCCACTCATCTCTGTCTCTGGAGTGCATGATGCTTTCAATAGCTCTGTTCAACACTTCCATTCCTGTCAGCAAATATACAAAAAGTTTTACAAACCTATACAATACATCACTACAAGAGTCATATTTGAAGGCTATTACTTTCTTAAACATTTAAGCTAGTGGTTTTAGGTCTCAAAAATAACTATATTATAAATTGTAATAAATAATTAACCTGGTTTAAAAACATGGTTTTAAATATTAATCTTTAACAGCCAGCTAAAACCACTGGTCTTCAGGCGAAAGTCTTAACTTAAACCATTCGATACTGGTTCAATTTAGATCCGCAATCCGTTGTACTCTTATTCTATATTCTATACTCACACTTTTTTTAATCAAACTTGAGTGTCAGGATACTACCATTTGCCTGTCATTATTAGTATTGGGTATATTAGTATTGGGTACTAGTTTGTATGTTTGTAAACTTAGAAAATACACATTCATATAGTGTAAAGTGTTTATGGGGTATCTGAATGGCCCAAAACTCACTCACCCATTGCTCTGGACACAGGTAGGTTTCCAACGTACTCCACCTCAAACTTCTGAACCCTTTGCCTCACTGCTTCCAGGAAGTCAACTGGAAAGCATATGAATACATCAAGTCTCATGAAGGAATACAACAGTAGAATCAACCAACCATTCGGGTTTAACAGATGCTGACTGCTCAAAAAGACTGCAGAGGTCATATACCCTGGCGGGGCAAGTCCTCTGGGGAGATGCTCTCCATGGTGAGAGAACGGGCCATAGAGGGCTGCAGTGCTGCCTTCTCTGCCATCATCTGTGGAAGCAGACCAATCACAATAAACTCTGTAATCCACTGAATCTTTTTAAATTATGAAATTATGTTAAATATGAGCTTTAATAGAATTGTGTGATCTTACCTTGGAGCACATCTCATGCAGGGCAGATGCAATGGTCTTGGCTGGAGCGTTGCAGCGAAACACATGGCACTTGAGCATACAGGTGTCTTTATCACTGGCCACAAAGGCAAAGTCCCTACAGAGGACCAGGAGACTGGAGTAAATACTCATCACAGTCACTTATTCACACAGTGCTTATTCTAACACTAAACCTACGCACACAAAAAATTGTAAAAACACAATCTGCCACATGAATGCATTTATGGTCATGAAAAGGAAGGTTAAAAGTTTTATTTTACATACATAATCTTTAATATCATTACTTTTCTGTCACTTTAGATCAATTTAATGTACTGTATACTTGCTGAATAAAATCATTTATTTAAAAAATTTGTAACAATCCTCAAACTTTTAAACAGTAGCGTATGTATCATATTCTGTATAACATAATTAAATTATGACATTTTATTTTGACATTTAAACTAAAATGTGGCATCATTATATAATTCAGTTGCATTTGACTTTGCCATAAGCATGCTGAAAGGCCACAGAAGTGAGCAGCCCTTCTAAGAATAGGGCTGTAAAATGCTAAAATAAAATAGGACAAAAAACACTGCAAGCTGAAAATGACATTGGCCAGCTGGGTATTTACAAAGTGACGCTAAACCATCTCTAATCTCTCAACCTATCTTGTTATTCACTAAATCTCTTCACATTAACCATAGAAAGTCTCTTTTAGCTGACTGTACTCGCTGGTATCAGATGTCAATGTTCTATAAATACAGACCGATCTGCATTTCTGGGCAGTATGATTTTTCAAATTGCAACGCAGTGATGCAGGCCTACCGATTCTTCCGCTAATGCAGCATGCTGCCTCCATCAAAGAGATTATTTCATTCATGAATATTACATTGGAGAAATATAGAGCAGTGGTGCTTCATACTGGTGCTTCAAGCTCAGACAGCATACCAGTGCTCATGAAATCCAGCACTCGTTTACTCTCAATTTTTAAGAGTGAACATGCAAGTTAAATGGAATAAAAAATTTACTTGTCTGGGAAGTAAAGAGAGAAAACTTCAATGTGTGAATACAGTTATTGTACCAGCCCATGCAGATCTCAGTAATGACAGAGTCCAGGGTTTCATACTCACAATTAGCTGGTGCTATTTAGACTCTATTTTTGGATTTAGATCTGAACACATTGTCACAATAATAATAAGGTTAAAATGTTTCTCATCTAGCAAAGGCTATCTCTCATTGGCACATGCCAACATGCTCTACTGATGGGCCTATTACAAACTACCTTTCCCCCGTGTCCAAACAATGTAAATGAATTCTTCAAATTAGGATTTTTTTTTCAATTCATTTATTGTTTGTTTGAACACAGGGGAAGACATTTATTAAAGCATGCAGAGTAGATCAATACTAGAGTCAAAAACTGTTGTATTTTATGATATTTTCTGCGTTTAGTACTTCAGTATCATTTATTGATACAATTTTATGACATTTTTTACATTTAGTACAAATTACACAACCTGAGATGAAGCATGGCGGTAAAGGAGCGAAAGAAAACATGGCTAAGGAGCGCTGCTATACTCATAGACCACAATGGAACCCAGACATGTTTTCTAGATCTAGTTAAAAAAGAAAAAAGAAGTGCAGTTATTACCTGTCTCTGTTTTCACGAGTGGTGGTTTCAAAAGAAAAAGGGAAAAAAGGTTAATAATAATGCAAAAATGTGAGAATCGTTTTTGCGAGCTCAAGACTGTTGTGAAAAAGAAGTGCATTTAGCATAAGTTTAAAAAGAGTACTTGTAAAAAATTATTAGATTTAAAGTAATAGTACACCCAAAAAGGTAAATTCTGTCATAATTCACTAACCCTTTCCTTCATGCTGAACACAAAAGAAGATATTTTGAAGAATACTGGTAACTAGTTTCCCACTGACTTCAATGTGAATACAAGTTTAGATATTGGTATTAGATGAGAGAATTTACATTTTTGTGTGGACTATCCTTTTAAGTGGCTATTTATTTCGTTATTATTATATTATCTGCAAGTACACTCTCAAGATTTGAAATACACTACAAGTGCACATTCAATACAATTGCAGTAAGTACTTTTTCACAAAGGGGAGCTACTCTATAGCCAGTTACATCTTTTGACAACACACAAATCAAAAACAAAAGCAACACATTTGAAGCACAATATGTCATGTTATAGCTTGGATTGCAAATATTCAACATCAGTATCTCTGTGTTTTATAGGAAAGCCAAATCTGAATTCAAAATAACTACACTGTGCTTCACTGTAGCTGGAAAAAAAACCCCAAACCTTTCACTGCCCGTCACTGAATGAGGAAATATCACTTTATTGAAGGGGTTTATTGGCCATTTGTCATTTTCCAGGCTTATACATATTCTGTTAGCCTGTAGTAAACATAGTCTCTGCAGAAATACAGATTTAATGAATAAAAACATTGGAAATGGGAAAAACTGAGGAATTTTTAGACCCAGAAATAGTACAAAAGTCAGCCTACCTGCCATTGTTGCAGCCCACCCCCCATACACGGATATTGATTATGGGCTGACAATGGATTAGGCTGCGGTCCACAGGGTCCATTAGACTGAGAGTGTCCTTCTTGAGGACCATCATCATATCCTGACCCTGAACACACACACGCATGCTTTAAATAGTTACCATGAACTTCTGTAAGAGATAAGCTAACTGTGCTAAGCTGGGGTAACATAACATAATTCAAAATGGATTGTGGAATAGTGCATAAACTTTATAAAACTTTACAATCGGTAACAGACCAAAATATACAAGGAACAATGTGTTGTGCTGTTACAGAGCTAGCAGACTAGTACTGCTATTACGCATGTTTGAATTAATCCAGTGGACCTCCAAGGACACTGTTGGGCCCCACCTAACACATCTCATTTATTCAAAGTCACATGTATGAGCCCAGGCTGTTCTCACCTCTCCCCAGGCGCCAACTGCGTCCCGGCCCTCTGCTTTGCTGTGAGAGAGCTGCTGGATGCAGTTGTTCACCGCCAGACTACTTTTGCCAGGGGTCAGTTCCTCCTCAGGGATCTCAACCCAGCCCAGCGAGCGGACAGCAAAACACTGAAAGACAAACGCAGAGTTTGTCTAAAGGGCATTTACACAATGTAAGGAAAAAATAAGTTGACATTTGATAAAAAAAGACTTCCCACTCTATGGCTAAACCTACAGTACGTAAAAATAAAATATGTGAGCTATAAGGTATATTGTGAGATTTAAATTGACAGTGTGATCAAACTGTAAGAGACCAAGTTGCAAATGTGAGAAACGTCACACCAATATAAAGTCATAAGTCATACAAGAAACAATAAACAAAGACACAATACAAGAAGTAATCATACTGCAATATTTAAAATTACAGCTGTAAAATATAGTATAAGTATAAGTCTCATTTGTGAAATATATAGTCACAAAATTACAAGACATAGTCGAAATTATAGTCATAATGTGATATTTAAAGCCACAACTGTAAATGTAGTTATACAGTTATAAGAAATTACAAAAAAATAATGTCACAGCTGCAAAATAAAGTCACAACAAAGGCACAAACAAGAAATAAAATTACAAAAAAGTCATATTGCAATATTTAAAGCCAAAACTTTGAAATATAAAGCCTCAGCTGTGAGCTATTTAGTAAGGAATTATAAATAAACTTACAATTAAAAGAAATTAAGAAATGGTGTAACATTTAAAGTCAAAGCTAAAATTGAGAGATTCACAATAAGAAATAATGGGGTTTTTTTTGTTAATCTGAATTGGAGAGAACTTTCTATATCAAACTCTTTAACTAGAAGGGTGGCGTCTGCAATTCATGTTGACATTCTGGACAAGATCCATTTAGATGTTTCATACTGTCGTAACTAAATATTTCTTAGCAAGCAAGTAGTCATTTAGCAGATGTTTTTATCAAATGTTACTCACAGTACACATAGTATTACAGCAACAAGCCCCTGGAAGCATCCTGGGCTTAAATGTGTTTCTATGGACACGTTGATAATTGTTTATGGCTCACTCCTAGGAATCAAACAAGCATGCTAACGCTTACTAGCCTGGTGATTGATGGAGGTCGAAATGTTTTGTACAAAGTATATATCTATGACCCAGACTACTAGGATCATTTTACACAGACTCAATAAAGCTGTGTCTTAAAATTGCATCTCTTGTGCATTTAGAGGTCATAGCCCTCCACCCCCACCTTCTATATATACTCCACCAACATACACACACATATACAACCTACTGCATCACTAAACATGCCCTGATTTATGCTCATTTTTAATTCTGACCTTTCATCCTCAGTGTTTACTTCAGGATGTGCTCTGCATTTCTTTTCGGTGTGATATTTGTGGAGCACAGTGACTAATAGCAGAGAAAACTTTTTACATGTTGAACAGCATAAGGGCAGCACACAGGAAGATTCTACCTTGGAGTCGAGATCCATGTTGGCACAGAAATACTCTTCCTGCCAAGAGGGCCTGAAGCAGAGCAAGAGAGCACATCATTATGATAATGACTCATAATTAAATACTGGGCTCATTTGAGCAGGAAAAAATAAACAGGAATACAAATTAAGTTGTGAGATGCTGAACACTTGGTTATTTTTCTTTTTGGTGTTCTATTGAAAGCACTTTCACTTTCATCATCGCTGGGTTAGTTTTTCCTGTAAACAAGAAACAGCTCCTATAATTATAACTCTCAGTTTTGTGCATAGATTCTTATGAACAAACAACAGCATTTTGCACATACGGAAGTCCCTATAATAAACAGTGGTCTTGAAGAGGAAAATGATACAGTATAGAGCTATAAAATGAAAAGCCCTAGACTTGCTATTTGTCTCGAAATAAAATAATAAAATAAAAACGGCTAATAACATTCAAAAGAATATTATTTTTCATGTTAGTATCTATTGATTTATTCTGAAAGCTTGGAAGACACGTTCTCATGAGAAACAAGTAAAAAGTAAATAAATAATAATTTATTAACGCTAAATAATACATTTAACAAAATTCATTATTGAAAAACAAATTAAGCTAAATAAGTAATTTAACTGAATATTAAATGATTTTTTATTCTGCTAAAAGTATACAAACAGTGCAACATACTGAAGACAGAAACTGACATTGCCCTCTGCCATGTTATGCTGCCTCAAGGTGCTGACAAAATAAGTGAAGGTAATTGCATTCTCTGTAGCTGTCAACAATTCCCAAACAACTTAGCGGCAGCCAATCTCAGCTCTCCAAACTAATTCTGTAGAAAGGTCAGTCAATGACAAAACTGACACTAAATAAGGGCACGTTCCAGCCTGTTAAATTACTGTGTGTACAGTAGATTGTCCTTCACTGGTAAAGAGCCTGTTTAGCACCCCAAAGTAAAGAAAAACACTTTTCAATGTTCTCAATTCCCCAGGTGAGTGCTTGCTTTTGTTCCAGCATTAGTGTGACTGGGGCCTGATGGCCTGATCTCAGAATGTTCGTCTTACAGTTGTACAGGCCACACCTGACTAGCTGTCTAAAGCAGGGCTGCTTTCATCATTTCCACTAGCAGCCAGTGGAGACAACATCTGTTCACAGAACTCCAGGTGTGTAATATCACCTTCAGGTATAAGAACATGTTTGTTTAAATAAATGTATTCTGACTTTATTAGAGGATTAAACAAAAGGGAAAAGAGAGAGGAAATGTTTTTTTTTCTTTTCTCATTTCTAGCACAAGGAGAATTTGGCTTAGCTTGTGTGTGTCTGGCTGCTAAGCTGTGCCAGAGTTTAATTTACATCAAGGATGCAAACTGACAGCAATGGGTATGTGTTGGGTAATGTGTTACTACACCCAGCAAATTAAAACGATTGCAACAAATTAGCAGGAGACACATTTATACCAAATTATTTTCTGGCTGTTGACACATTTTAACAAAACTATTCAGCAGTATAGTACTTTAAAGACATGTTCATAATGAGTTTCAATACATATGTGGAAACTAGTATTACTTAATTTTGATTGGTTAAACATGATGATGCGGTTAAAAACTAACCACTTAACTGTGTAACTAAGTAGAAGAAAACTTCATAGCTTTTTCATACTTCAATTTTTCTACTTTGTCAACTTCACCTCAGATGTTTCTCCTTAATCTCCTAGGATATATAAAAATGTGACACTGCTGACATATAAAATGGTTAATTACTGTTTTGTTTTTTTTCACAAGAAAAATCTGAGAAGCAGGAGATTCAAGTAAAAATTGCTGTCCATTTAATATTATGGAAGCCCATTCCTACCATGTAAGAAAATATTCATAATTTGGTATATCTAAATTATGACAAGCTATGATTTTAATAGGTATTATTTCGATGATGAATGGCACACATTTGATCTAGCTGATGAACGACACAAAAATCGACAGCCAATCAGAATCCATCCTGCTTTAATGAGCTTGAAAATTAAAAGCAGCAGATGTGCATGCGTTGGGAAACATGATATTGTCTGCTGGCGTGGATGCTAATATTGTTACCTTTATAGTTACCTTCTTTGGGGTGAACAGGGCTTGAAAATAAGAAAATAGCTAATTACAAGCCCATGATCCTAATCCTAATAAGATTTTATTCCAACAAGGATGTTGATGTAAGGAAGTTACTTCACACACTTTGCTTTAAAAGTCTAGTTTCAGAGATATATATGGAGCCTGTCCTCAGCTGTACAGTCTTTAGCGCAGGTGTGATTCCCTCACCTTTCACTCAGAGAGGGTAGAGGGTTTTCATTCACTCTGCCTCTTGATTCCCGTCTGCCATCTGCTGCAGTCTGAAAACAAACAAGATGTGACAGCTGATAAAAACTTACTCAAGAACACAGACACACACACAGATCAGAGTATCTCACCTTGATCTGGCTGGCAGTGATGCCGTTAATGGCATTTTGTTCCTCCTCTGCACTGTAGGAGGGGTGCTGCCACTGTGTTGTGCCCGTGGGCACGTGCCAGTAATAGGTGCCAGTGCTGTCACATATAGTGCGCCATCCTGGAGGCAGATCTGAGTCCAGCTCCAGACTCTGATCATTCCAGATGTTATCTGCACAGAGATTGGATTTTTGTATTAATCTGCATCTTAATAATATGTTATTAGCATTTCACATGAATGCTAACTTGGGGGCAGCACACACATTCTTGTAAATGGGCCATATTACAATTCCCACTAAGTAACACAGAGCCAGCAGCCTTCACACACACACACACTGAGATTCAGTGAGGCATACACATCACGAGGTGAGGTCACTGGGCTCAGATCTACTCATGAGAGACAGACCAGGCCCTAATCTGCCCACATGACACACAGCCTAAAATGAGGTCAAAACTAAAAGCAGCTCTCTCTTATTAAAAAGGGCTGGACTAATGTTCATTTCCATTATCTTCTCCATGTTAAAAATGCCAGAATCTGCAGAATTGTAATTATTTAAACAAATAAGAGGGTTCATTCAAAATATGTTTTATTTTTAACTTAGTAGTGGCCACAATATAACATTATACTGTACATAAAATTGGTTTACATATACTCCAGAAAGCTAAATAATAGACAATTTAATAAAAACGACCCTGTTCAAAACTTTACATATGCGTGATTCTTAATGCGGCATGTTGCTTTCTACATGATTTTTGTTTTGTGATAGTTGTTTATGAGTCCCTTGTTTATTCTTAACAGTTAAACCACCTAGTATTCTTCAGAAAAATCCCCCAAGTCCTGCAAATACTTTGGTTTTCCAGTATCTTTTGCATATTATAAGCCTTTCCAGCAGTTTTTATGGTTTTGAGATCCATCATCAGTTGTGGTGACCAGAAATTCAAAATGTTGAAATAATGTTAGAAGTTATAACCATATAGTTTATCATGAATGAGAGTTCAACCACACAGACCATAAACTGTGGCCAAGTGTCATACACACAAAGACAAACCATCATCAGAGTAACACATACTTATAACTAATTTTTTGAGTGTAAAGTCACACAGTGACCTCTGGGATTTAAACTGTGCATTATATAGTTAATTATTAGTATAGTATAGTTTATTTATCTTTTTTACTTCCAAAAGCATATGTTTTATATGTTTGTCTCTACCATCGGAGTGGAAGAATTGTATAAACTTGTTAAGTCATCTAAGCCAACAACATGTATGATAGACCCTATTCCATCTAAACCAGTGGTTCCCAACCTTTTTTAACTCACGGCCCACACAGCCAAACACATATGTTTCCGCGGCCCACTGCAAAAGAATTTAAACAATCCCCCTTTTTTGTGTCGGGTTAATTAAGTACTCGGAAACAAAGCTGTTAATTGTCTTTATTGAAAATTTGTATTGAATAAACAGAAAATATATATAACGGATAAGCATACTAGACATTTTTTATTTTATTAATAATATTACAATTTCTATTAATAATTATTGGCGCCCCCCCTGCAAAAGGTAGTATCCTCACAACTATATCCCTTCTTAGAGAAAAATGGTATCTGTGAGGGTTTCCAGTCAGGATTTAGACCGTATCATAATACTGAGACTGCTCTAATTAGAGTTATAAATTACCTGCTTCTATCATCTGATCGTGGTTGTATCTCATTATTAGTGCTATTGGATCTCTGCGCTGCGTTCAACACTATTGACCACAACATTCTCTTGAATAGACTATAAAACTCTATTTGCATTAGTGGAAGTGCCTTAGCATGGTTCAAATCATACTTATCTGAACACTATCAGTTTGTAGCAGTGAATGAGGACGTATCATATCGATCACAAGTGCAGTATGGAGTACCTCAGGGCTCAGTACTAGGGTCGTTATTTTTTACGCTTTACATGTTACCATTGGGAGATATTATCAGGAAACATGGTGTTAGCTTTCATTGTTATGCTGATGATACTCAGCTATATATTTCTTCTATATATTTCTTAATAATCTATACCACTGTCTAACACTTGATGGCTGTTCTGTCAGTTCTTCTTCATCAGTTACAGAGACCGTCTCTGCATTTGATAAATAAATAGTTGAATTCTTGTCATTATACATTACCATCACTCTGTTCTTCTACTTGATAATGTTCAGTGCTTTGCTACAGTCTGTATTGTTAAAAGCGCTATATAAATAAAAAAATAAATATATATAAAATAAATATAAAAAAGTGACTTGACTTGACTATAGTGCTCTACAGTAAAACTATAAAAATGACAAAGTTTAAGCAGTTTTGTGTCAAAGTCATTCTGTCACATCTCCTGATGATTCAGTGCTTCGGACATAGGCATAGGGCTACTGGCAGAACAGTAAACAGGAAAGAGCAGCTGTGTCTGCTGAATTATATTTGCCTGAATTTATCTCTAGCCTGAGAGAATCATTTAACACAATGCATCTGGAGAGCCCTGTCCGTTCTCACAAATAACACAGTGCAGAAGGCTGGAGGGGATGTTTGGGGAGAAAACAACACTTTAAAAGTGTGTGTGTGTGTGTGTGTGTGCGGTATAGAACTGGGTCAGAAGTGAAACAAGATTGCTTGGGCAAGAGTTGCCTCTGACATTCAGTGACACAGAAAGACAGAGACAGAGTCTCATGGTGACAAAAGTCATTTCCACATGAATTTTCATGTACTGCCTTTTTTAATTTTTATTATTATTCTAATAAATAAAAAATAGTTAACTATTGTATTTTCTATACACTGGTCAGAATAGTTTTAGGCGCACACATTAGTGCGTGAGTAAAACACACATACAAACATACTTTAAAAGCTACCTCTACATTTAAATATATAACTAAACTTGCAATTTTGAAAGATTTTCTCTGACAAAAGGCCATTTGCTGTAAATTACATTCCGGCTACACTGTAAATACAAATATAAATAAATAAGAAAATCTGTAAAGTTTTATCCATGAATTGCTTTTTTGGTCCCACTTTATATTAAGTGGCCTACTACATTGACCCTTACCCTATTTGATACAATGCATGTATTGTGTACACACGTTTTTACGTTGTACTTATCTTTTTTTTTTTCAGGCGAAAGGTGTACCACTGTTTGTTGAATTCTGTGAATTTATTAAAAATATTTGAATATTTCCATGTGGTCATGTGGACTGAATTTGCATGAGGGCAAAAGATCTTCCCACTCAGATTTCACATCAGGTTCAGTTGCTTATGTGAATTTGGCAAGTTGGTCAACAGAAATCTTGATTTCCATGTGAGCAATGCTTCACACTGTATATTGTTACACTATTGTCAATACACATTGTATCCTTTTAGCCCACACATTTTGTGACCAAAGTTGTAATATGGTTCAATTATTATGTTATATGCATAATAGCTGATATACAAGCTCTCATAATTATGAATAAATTATATATAAATTATATAATGCTACAGGCTTATTGTTTTGTTGACTTGCTGTTGTTGTTTTTGTCTTTTACCTTTACTAATTTGTTAGTATTTCTGAAATGACATTACATGCTCATCTCTTTGCTTTTTTATTGTGGTCTAACTATTTAAGCCTGTGTGCAATATAGCACTGTTTTTTCTTTGAAATATTTGTGTCAAAATAAATTGCACATATGTAAATAGAATTAAGTTTTAGAACCTTTGAAATCCAAATTAATATCTAACATATCAATGCCCAATACCACATTTTGTGCATTTATACATACCTTTTTATTCTTCCAGACTAAAATTATTAAAATAAACCTTAAGTAACTTAGTTAACATTAACTAACAATGAAAAATAATTCTATTCTAATTCTAAGCATTAATTAATCACAGTATAATCTGGTAAATTGTGTGATACAAGACGAGCTTAGCTTTTATGGGTAAGAGACTAATGACAAAATCTTCAATTTGGGGAATAACCCTTTAATGCTAGTTAATACATTAAAGAAGGTTTACGAAGGAAGGGCACTGCAAAGTTAAAAATAAATAAATAAAAAAACTGACCCCAAACTTGTGAAGCTATAGTGTATAGCTAGTTTCTATGAGTGTGCAGTGTGTAGTGAGGTATACACAGGACTGACAGAGTGCTGAGTGGATAAGAGATGGTATTACTCAGCTTTGCTTTCAAAAGATGTGAGAGTTTGGAGAGTCCCGTTAAAGCCACAATAATCTCACAACACAAAGGACTGTGGTTTTAACCTCTAAACCAACACCTCAAATGGGCTTAAGTCCAATTAAACTTGTCACAGTCTCATGTCTTACTCGTCTCAAAAGATGTAGTGTATGTAACAGACATGACTGCCAGGGAGCTATTACATAGCTGGCCAATATATATATATATATACACACATACATAGTCACCATAAAACATATTAAATCATATACATACATATTATAAATATATAAGTCTTATATACTAAAAATCACTGTAACACATGGCCTCTGGTGAACTGTCTCCCTGTTTTACCTCAATCCAGTTTTTTACTTGATTCCATCATAGCAAAGGAGTATGAGTGTAAGTGTCTGTGTTTGTGTGTCTCCAGCCTTCTCCAGAGATCATCAATCATGTCCATATCGAACTCATTTCTTTCTCACAAGACGCCCCTCGCCTCCGCTCCTGACAGGCCATAATAATCACACTGTGTTGCCATGACATTTTTAGTGTTTCGGGCTGCTAGCTGCGCTGTCAGCTGGCTGAAATAAAACACAGGCAGAAAAAGGCTGAAGGAAGAAGAAAAGCTATTCTCAGACTAATTCTGGTCCCCATTTAGGGTGAACCTGAAATTATGTCTGCAGAGTGTCTGTGTTTGTAGCTGAAGGCAGTTTAATAACAGTGCAATGTGTGGTTGAATGCTCAAACACAGATGCTTGTTTCTCAGGCTCAGAGGCCAGAAGATAAATCGTGATCCATAATATAAGAATAAAAGGATTGCATACAAAACATCTGTTATTCTGTCACCGATCTGCTTCAAATGATGCCCATGCTACCTACTGCATAATCTGCACACATCATATTACACTATTCATCATATAATTTACTATAGTTGGTTGAATTTTAAATGCAAGTCTGTGGTTTTAAGAAAAATTGTGTGTTAAAAACTCATAAGAGCGCAGTGAGAAACAACCTCACTTCCTGTAATTGTGGTATCACAGCTTTAGGTGGTGCCTCAGTTCCCATCATGCACCCACTAACAACTCCAAGGATATGTCATGAGGATGAAGCGATAACAAAAGATTGAATGCTGTAAACAGCAGGGGGGTGGAGGGGTTGAGAAGAGGATGTTTGTGAATTATTGATGATCTCCTGAGAAAACCTCTACTACTCTACTGATCAGTCCCTATAGCAACTGTTATATAGGGACTGCTTCTGCGTTTGTTTGCGTATGTCTCCAATTTGGTGGGAGAAACCATCACTGTAAATCTTACAATGTTGACAAAGTTTAATATATGCTCATTATTTACCACTCTGCATCTCAGAGTTTATTGTTTGAGCAGATTAGTACATTATCTGCACAGTTCTGCTTGGGTTTCCAGGCTATTGCTATATATTTTGAATGGCATAAGGCATTTTACTTTGATATTCTTACCAAAATATTGTCTCACATCCTCTATAGTATAAACAAAGAAAAAAAAATCACCTCTCCTTAAAAAGCTGCATAAATTGGTGTTAAGCGATACTGAAGCTTGCAACTTACTTGAAGAGTAAAATGGGACACATTACTCAACACCCAATCACTCTTGAGAGTGACAACAAGCACATGAAAGAATAAGTGTGGGAATTCTCCACTGACAATCCCTCATTGCTTTTGATGCACTTTGATGTCGCCTCAGAAACCACTGCAAGTGGAGTCTTAAAACTATTGCCTGAATTGTGTCTTTTACCAGAGAATTTTCATGTGGCCAATCAGAACTCACCACTCCTGACTCCCATGAGCCACTGAAACAACTGTAATGAAAGGCAACATTACTGCACTGATTGCAATCAATATTTTTTTCACTCTCTGGTTCAGTCTTTTAAAGTAAAGAGACGGTATGAGGTAAACACACATTACAAAGAAAGTGAGAGAGAGTACAGAAATGCATTTAGACTACTCTTGATCCCTGGTTTATCCCTGGGTTATAACAACCATTCTCCACTACAGGCACATGGTGTGTCCCATTATCAAGATTGTGAAAATGTTTTTCAGACCAAAAAAGTCCATTGTGTATTATCAGTAAAGTAGTAACACAGTATATAAAATGAAGCTCACACAAATAAGTCACTTTCAAATCCAACAGCTTTTTTTGGTCATCGTGGTGATTTTTTTGCAAAATGTAGTTACTAAACATTTAGCGTAAAGCAATTGTATTGCTACATAAAAGGAATCCTTTAAAAAGGGTTGCTCCATGACAAAACAGACATTTTGTCATTACTCACCCCCATGTTGTTTCAAACCCTTAAAAGCTTTGTTCGTCTTCGAAACTATTTTTATTTTGGATGTAAACCAAAAGGCATGTGACTGTCCCATTGACTGCCATTTAATGAACACTCTCAAGGCCCAGAAAAGTTTGAAAGTCATCATCAATAAAAGTCCATCTGCCATCAGTGGTTCAATCTGTTTGTTAAGAAGTGATAATAATACTTTGTACGCAAACAAAATAAAATGAATGACTTTATTCAACGTTTTTCATTTTGGGGTGGAGCAATCCTTTAATGACACACAATTATAATCTAGTGTAAAAAGACTGAGAAGCACCACTGGGAGAAAAAGGGGAATATTGTAAAAAGTCAAGAAAAGGACAAAGCTCTATAACATGTCTGGCTTTAAACTCTGTCGGTATAAAAGAGAGAAAGAGAGAAACAGAAAAATATAATTGTAGCTACATCTGGAAAAAAATAATCCCAATGGTGTTATGTCCATGTGAGGTCAGACTGGGAAGATTAAGACTCGAGGTGGATCTAAATGTCCATCTGGAACTTAATCCTTGGGCCTTCAATAAATCAAGAGGGAACACACAGCATTTTATTTAAGGCATTCTTTTTAAGACATCCACATGTCCATGAGGCAGGCAGTATTTAAATAATAAAAAGTACAACCAAACTGAAAACAGATTACGCAAATACAGTTGATTCCTATACATTCACAGAGGCTCCTGTCATCAGCGTAAACTCAGCACCATTCAGCAGTCTGAATGCCTTAGTGTCCATGCCTTTGCTTTCGGAGAAGCAATTCCATCATTCACTGTCTCTAGTACACAAACAACATACAAACACACATACCTCCTCTCAGTGTGTTTAACAGAAGTTATTTTAAGAGCGATGACGTGGAGAGGACGCGGTGAGGACAGTTTCTGCCTTTCTACAGACACTGGGTACTTGACGCACAAGGTGTCCTCTTTATTATAAACATCAAGATTTTAGGTTAAAATTTACATGAACATATAAGAAAAATTTTCATTTTATAGGCTCTGTAATATTTTAAATGGTTATATCTTCAATCTCTTGTCTGTTATATCTTAAATGGTCCTATGGTGTGACAAAAATGTTAGTTATTTATTACATTTTTATGTATATATAATTACATGTATAGATATATCAATTTTAGAAATGTTTTTTTAGCATGTAACACTGTGAACAGAATATCAGAATTACACATTAAGATAATGTGTCAACAACAATCTCAGGTCCCATTAAACTTATTTTCTCAAAGAATAAATCAGACGACTAAGGCTCCATCATCTGGAAGGTTTCATTTGAATATTTTAGGGACCAACTTTTAGTAAGATCTTAAGGCAGATCATTTTATTTCTAAGAGTTTCAGTGCTAAATGTATCAGCTTTGATACTACATCTCAGGCAGTTTCAAATACACATTATGTTTTCTTTGTTGGAGTTGTGTGTATAATTAATTATACACTGATTCCACCCCAAACTGTAGAAATATCTAGCTCCACCACATGAACTCACAGGAGGAGTTTACTGGTCTATCTTATACTTAATGTCATGTGGGCAAATTATACTGCTGTGTTTCCATAATCTAATCCTGCAACAGATGCATAATCCCAACAGAACCGCACAGGTGACATTGTTCATGAACCCATTTACGCTTTTTCAACATTATCAACAGGCTACTTCTTTTGGACTGTGTGGCTCTCACGTGTAAAAATGGGTTGATGCAAATCTCCTTGTAATTAATTCCAGTAAAATCACTAAACACCTTAAAACTGAGGCTTTAAACAGTTTGGTGCGTCTAGTATGACACAGCACCTGTATGTAAAAGTCCCAAGAACAACAGACAATGACTGATTTCGATCCTGTAGAGCATAGGACACTCTTCCGCTCACTCCGACACCTCCAGCCCGCACTAACTAGAGAGTGACAAAGAAGAACAAAGAGCAGATGCATCTATGTACCTACCATCATAGTTGACGATGATGATGGCGAGCATGTAATCCTTGCCCAGCATGGTGTCTTCCCGAAAGCCCCCAGTGGTTAATTCAGATACATTCCAGTCCAAAGCGTCCCAACACCACCGACAAACTCTGCAGCACACACTCACACACAGGGCGACCACCGCACTCAGTGCTAAACAGCCAGGAATACACTCGCATGCCAAGAGGATTAAAAGCCACACTCTTCTTTTCCTCTCTCTGTCTATCCCCTCTTTTATTTTGCCCTCAGGTAATTTCACTGCTGTCTAATCAACCTCATATTTGTCCTTCTGTCTAATGCTTGCGTGATCACACTATTCTCCTCTTTTCTATTCCGCTCACTGTCTTTCTATCTAGCAGAGAGGGATGCTGTTTTGAGATCGCTTCTATCTCTCTCTCTGTAACTGTGTGTGTGTCTCTCTGTGGATTCTGTAATTCAGTAATGCCTGCAGCTATTCCCCCTCCTTCGTCCCTCCATCCCTCTCTCTCGCTCACTCTCTTTGCCCCCCCAAGCCCATGGTGGTGCCTTAAGGATGGCTGAACATACAGCTGACGAAAGCAAACTGCTGGGGCGAACATACCTGCCTGCTCCCTGTATAATAATTCAGGTGTTAATGTTCTAATTGGATACACACAGCAATATATATATATATATATATACCCCAGAAAAGGGCAATGGTATTTTTTCATTAATCAAACAGGGCAAAAACTGTGACGTGTGTTCCTGAGAAGAATTTGTGTCTCCAATCTGTTCCACACAGTGAGGCAGAGACTCACCATCTGTAATGTGAAGAGTAAACAAATTCACATTCTTGACACTGTAGTTGCGATTCAGTACATTTAAAGCCCTTTATATTGTTGTTACAATACAATATGGGACAGAACATGCTAAAAGTGTACGTTATGCCATGAATTATTCATTAAAATGAACGTAAGAAGCGTCATTAGACTTCATAACAAGGTTTTTGCTTAATATTTAAGTACGCCTTTAGATGTGTTGTAGGCTACTGCGATTAGCAAACTAATGTTACTATATGCTGAGGCGTGTATTATATAAAAATTATAATATCAACGTATGACTCATACAGCCGTCCGGGAATTATTACTTGGGAATAGATAAACAGCTGTGGACGTGTAAAGGTTTTAGGTTTGCAATGGGTGGTTGGTCCACCTTAACTCCTCCCGTCACGAAGTCGAGCGAAGTCCGTCATCGTCCAGCCTCCGTTTGCATCATCCTTTTGGTTACCGTGGCAACGACTTCTCTGTCGCGAGCGTCTGTCTGCTTCTGCAGAGTCACAAGCAGAGACGGGCTAGCGCCTTTCTATAATCAGCGTAGTAGCCTGATGAAACAATAGCATATAATGACATGATTATATTTTATACAAACATGCTTAAACCATAGTTCATGCAGGTTATGAGGTAGTTTACATCAATGTTGAAATATGCTTCTTTAAAATCTGAGTTGTGTTGCTGCCTACAATACACTACCTACTTAAGAGCACTTTGTAAAAATGTCAAATTAAAAGTTTGAGTACTTTAAATTATATATTAAATTATTGAAATTAATAGGCATCATCTTTTGTCATGCTTTAAAGCACGCTTCAGTATGTCAATGTTTTGACTGAAATACTAAAGCACATGTAAGTTAAAGTTGATTACAGTTGTAACTATAGTGTGTCGTTAGACCTTTAAATTTAATGTTTTAAATACATTTTTACATTTTTCATCGTTACAAGTTTTAATAGAAATTAAGTTAAAGTAGGCTTTATTTTAGTTCATTATTCGTGTTTGTAATCTTCTAATATAATGTATTTCTATGAATTTAATCTAAAAATAATTAGAATTATTAAATTATTAAAATTAATAGGCCTAATCTTTTGTCATGCTTTAAAGTATGCTTATATTAATGTTTTGACTAAAATACTAAAGCACATGTTAAATACATTTTTAAATTTTTCATCAGTACAAGCTTTATTTTAGTTTATCATTCATGTTTGTAATCTACTAATATAAATGTATTTCTATTAATTTAATCTAAAAATAAAAATAACTAATTTTCATTGAACTCTAAATAATTCAGTTTCCATAACTGAGTAGTGGTGAACTCAAGTAAACTGTGACCTAATTAGTACCCTTTTATGATGAAACATGAAACATTTGTATTTTGCAAATTACACGAATATATATCAAATATTATATCCTAATAAAAATCCGAGCACGAGACAGACCCATGTAATCTAACTTAGAGCGCGATCTAGAGCAAGCAGGTTGTTCAATCGAGCTCAGGATCTCTGATCCCACGCAAACAGACATGGCGGACAAGGTTGGTGTGCCACTGAATTTACCTAGACGTTTTGATAAGTCACATTATGTTCCGTAATCATGATACTGCTTGGCTCTTTTGCGTAGCTTATTTGGGAAGTGAGATCACGGAAACAAAATCCAATGTTTCGTACTGTTTTAAATGGTCACACTGTTGCAAGTTAAATCAGTCAGTTAACATTACATATATTTTCTATGCTAAATATCTGTCTGTTATTTTAAAGACCTGCACTTTATCGTGTCCTCTAATACCTTTTAACAGTGCGTTACTGAAACATGTTTGATAAGTTAGATGGCGCCGAATTAGAATGCCATTTCTGCTGGCACACCCGATGACTCACACTGCTGACGTTTCAGTCCATCAGCCGCAACTATGAAGCGGTTTGTTTGTTGTAGTTTCTAAACATTTGTGTTTCTTAAAATCAGGATCCATTCAGGCAGCTGAAAGACCTGTCTCTGCTTAAAGACCAGGTCGATAACATTCAGCGTCGGATTGAGGATGAAGTCGGAGTTGGTATTCCACAGGTAACGTATGACATTAGATATTTGGCAAAATCGGCAGTTAACGTGGTAGATCCAGCATGTTCATATGTTCATTAAGAGAAAGACTGCTGTGAGAGTGCAATAATGCACGTCTTGTGTTTCAGCAGCCTTGTTTCCATAAGTATTTTTTTCTTCTCATAGGGTTTTAAAAAGTACCCTATGAGAAGTACTAAAAAAGTACTAACTACTCGTGAACTAACAGTACTCTACTCTGCCATCTTGTGGTCAAAAGAAGTTTTTGCAACTGTATCGTTTAGATTTTTTTGTTCATTGGGATGTCATTATTGTAAGGTTTAATTGTCTATTTAACACGACTATGTGCCATTAGCAAGACTGCTTGTGTGTGTTTTGTGTCTTCCTTACAAAATAATTTTAAGTATCCTTTTTGGTTGAGCCCACAAGGTTGTTTCATTTTCATTCAGTTGTTCACATGTTACCATTTTTAGTACTATAGTACATAAAGAGTATATATATACATTATACTGCTACAGTATAATTAATTAATGATACAACACGTTAAAACAATGCATAAGCACAAATAGGCTCCAGACATGTTGAAAGCGCAATCAACGCCTTTTGTATTTGAGACAAGCGTGACGTGTCAAGTGATGTAAAGAAGCTTCGTTTTCATATATGGAAGGCCAGATTATTACAAAAATATTTACACGTCACGTGTACAGACCTTTTTTTATTCAGTTTGTGAAAAGCAAACAATAACAAATGCCATAATTTACCATAACAATACAACAAACTGTCCAGGGTCTCATACTTTCAGTCCAAAGGAAGTGCAAAGTCCTTTAGCAAAGCCATCGTTCTTATTGCTTTTAAGTTCTTAGATAACTCGATTGATTCAAAATACATTTTCAACTTAAGTTTAAATCTTAAAAAAAGAGGTTTGCATTTAGAAAATTTATGAATATGATATTTAACAAACAGGAAAATAAAGTTCGTGAGATAAGTATCACCTTTTTTTTTCACCTTTTTTTCATTTCTGTACATAAACTCAAAATTAGGATTCACATAACATTTAACAAAGTCAAGAATGTTACACCAAAATGATGTTGTATAAGCGCAATTCCAGAATAAATGTAAAGACGTTTCAAGGTTATCTTAACAGAAACAACAGTTTGTGTTAATATCCTACTTAAGTCTATTTCAATTTCAGTGTTAAACATGATTGCTTAAAGGTGCAGTCTTCATGAATCCATTCTACAAACTGTGTTTTATGTATATCCAGAATCACTATGCATACAGCGACCTGTAATAAGTGTTTATATTTGGATGCACTGCTGCGGAGTAGCCCAGTAATATAAACAGAAAGAAGTAGCTCCGGCTACATTGTTCTTCCGTAAGATGCATGCAGTTCTGTTTTTCAAGCGCTAGAGCACTAAAAGTTCCAGACTGTTTTAAAGGTTTGTGAGATCTCCTCTATAGAGAAAATGTGTGGGATTTTTGCTTCCGGTAGTGTTGCACTTTATACAGCAGCTGTACTACTTTTATCCCTTCATTGAAAAGTCTTAAATTCAGTATTTAACATCTGTGTTCCACACCCGTAAATGCGAAAAGGGTCCATCTGATCATTTTGCTTGATGGAGTTCTGTGTTCAAGTTTCTATCTCACACAGTTTTTCCCTCTTCCTCAATTTAGGGTGGAAGTGTGCTCAGTTCTCCCTTCCTCAAGGGCTTTTTGGCTGGGTATGTGGTGGCAAAGCTCCGTTCCTCTGCAGTTTTTGGAGTTCTTGTAGGAACCTGCACAGGCATCTATGCTGCTCAGAGCTATCAAGTGCCTAACGTTGAGCAGACCATAAAAAACTACTTCAGCTCATTCAAGAAGAGATAGAGGGAGTGAATATCATACTCCCAGAAATGGTGCCTCGAAAATATATTTACCTAAACATGTACCTTAACTGAGGTGCCACTTGTCAGATCACACAGAACAACTGGAGGTATTTAGATGATACTTGGGTGTCCAAAATAATTAAGCTTCTCAGGTTAGCAGTTTTAGGTTCTTTTTCTATTCTATATACACCTAAATTCCTTAAAAGGGTACAAATGGCCAAAGCCATTGTTAATATGGTCGAAATGTTATGTTCTGTCTGTTAAATAAATATATTTTCCAATGCCGTTTTTTTTTAAACAGAGGTTTGCACTAAATAGGTGAACAATCAGGCACAACACACTATAAATAATGTCTGGCATCGAACAAATCCTGTACCTGCCAAATGTCAGAGATTGCTGGACTTAAATAGATGAAACCTTTTATGTAGTTGTTGGATAAATAAAGGTTGCACTTTACCACACTCAAAACACTTCTGCTTTTAGTTAATATAATGAAAGTCAGCCTCAGGAAGTGAAATGGAAAGCAGGAAGTAGGATGAAAACTGATCAAAACGCATTCGTTTTCTATGTAAGGAATTATTTCAAAAGGATAGTTTTGAAAAATAGGAATTCTTTCCTTTGCTTTATGTGAGTAAAGCTTTTCTTTGGCAGGCCTTCTGGTATCATTTCCATCATGTGTGATATATATTTTTTTTTTCTAAAATGTTCTTTTACATTCATTGCATGTGTTTTCCAAGAATGTTTGAAAATGTTGTATTTTAATGAATAAAACCTTAAATTGTGTCTAGAAATGTATGGCTAATCATTTTTAATGGGAAAAATACATTTCGGACCATTATATACAATCCAATATCCCTTGTGTAGGACAAAATCCCATAAACATTCCTTACACGCCGTCAGAACTAACTCTCTCAAATTCTTTATTGGCATGACTTTTACAGTATTGGCATTACTTGAGCAATTAATAAAGTTATTATATCAAAATAAAAATCAGTCGTTATTTAAGTAAATGTCGGCTTCTTTGCTGCTGTTGTGATCAAGCCGGAGTGTTCTTCCAGTATATGCTTTACTTTTTCTGGTTTTGGTAGAGCCATAAAATCAGATGCTATGTGTTGAAATTTTGGGAAGTAGGCAGATGGAATGTTCTATAGTGATCAGCAGAAAGTATTCTTCA
>JAUYWG010000022.1:5205904-5232091 GCA_034779775.1 Enteromius afrohamiltoni | reverse complement strand
TGTCTTACCCTCTTGCTTGAGGGTGTCAATGATGGCCTTCTGGACAGCAGTCAGGTCGGCAGTCTTACCCCTGATTGCGGTTTTGAGTAATGAACCAGGCTGGGAGTTTTTAGAAGCCTCAGGAATCTTTTGCAGGTGTTTAGAGTTAATTAGTTGATTCAGATGATTAGGTTAATAGATCGTTTAGAGAACCTTTTCATGGTATGCAAATTTTTTGAGATAGGAATTTGGGGTTTTCATGAGCTGTGTGCCAAAATCATCAATATTAAAACATTAAAAGGCTTGAAACTACTTCAGTTGTGTGTAATGAATCGAAAATATATGAAAGTCTAATGTTTTTAGTACATTACAGAAAATAATGAACTTATACTATCACAATATGCACATTTTTTGAAAAGGACCTGTACACACATACACACACACGTACATGTATTGGATGATTATTTTAATTAAGGGGCATTTTCAATAAATATTTTTGATCTTTTGTCACTTACTGACAGGAAAAGAGTATAAAGAGTATAAAAGAAATGTACATCAAAGCATGTACACTGACCACAAAGCAACAACAGCATTACATCTTCATTTATTTAATTATCATTAGCATCACTCATCTTCTTTTAAAATGGCTTATATTCTTATGTTAAACGGCTAAATGTTTTTGACTGGCTATTAGACCAAACACCTCCGGGCTAGTAAAGGTCATGAACCTTAAACCACTGCTGTAACTGTGTGTAAAATGACAGTTCCCACTCCGTGTACAGCTCTTTCTCTCAGGAGTGCTGCTACTGCGTCTGCAAAGCCACGACACATCAGCCTGTTCTTTCACCCCTCATTAACTTTGATGTGTCTGCCAAGAAGCCTCAAGGTAACATCAAGGTCCTCAGTATTCGACTGAGCCTCTCTTCATCATAGTCTGTTAAAAGATCTGACTGAAGGCGTGCCCTAGAAAATACACTAGTCTGAATGACCCTGAAGTAACAAGAATTTGGCAAAAATAGGCTATATATCTATATATTTTTGAGGGGCCCTGAAACTAAAACAGGAATATGAACAAGAATCATAATCTCACATCCACGTCCATGTCAGGATATCTCCTCCCTTTACTCTTTCCGAGGCATTTGGTCTTCCCTCCATCTAGCAGCTGGCACCAGAAGCCCTTCTTCGGATCGAACCTGCAGCAGGAAGGAAGAGACGAAATGAAGGACAGGCAGCAAAAATAGGGCAATGTTTCAACATCAGCCTAATCAAAATGGAACATAACAAACAGATGGTGCACAGCAAGGCCTCCAGAGAGGCTGCCACAGGACAAACCATCTTCACTGTCCAGTGGGAGATGTGGCTGACAGATGTTGCTGCTTATGAGATTATGTCGTACAGCATGAGACAGAGGACAGATAGAAAGAGAAAGAGAGACAAGTGGAAGGGTTGACTAAAGTAACAGAGTTTACATGAGGTGTTAGAGAAGGCAGAGAATTAACAAGCACTCCTGTGAACCTGTCAGACTAAGGGACGAGGAGACTACTGTGAAGCACTTCAAAGCAGCTCTAAACCAAACGCTCCATGTGCTCAATAATGAATTGCGTATTAATGACTTTTAATTGTCAATCATAAAAGAGAAACTTTTGGGAACAAGCTTCTTACGCAAGGATCTTGTGGTAATTGAGCGTGTTTGTCAGGCCTAGAAACTTCTGGATTTTGTCCATCACTGAAGCTGGTTCTGTCCTCAGCATCTGTCCATCCAGCACCAGGATCTGAATAGAAACCAACTGCTCAATATATATCACAGAAACATCCACGACTGCAGAGCGCATCCATGGACACATGAAGTCTGTTCAATACCTGACTGGAGTGATAGTGTGTGAGCCAGCGTTGTAGGTGTGTGGCGTAAAGTCCTGGCACTAGACAACGGCTCTGGAGGACCCTCAGTTTGATGGGCGCGTCCCGGCCAGCAGTGATGACATCATGGAATGTATATTTCTGAGCCACAGGATCATCATGAGCCCTTTGGTGCTGGAAAATTAATTAAGATAATTAATGTTTACAACTTTGTGACTAAATACAGTGCTTTAATGAGTTAAGACAAAAAGAAAACTGTCAATTTAACTGAAGTGCTCTGGGGCCTGAAGCAGTTCATACATGATTAAATTGAAATAACTCCAAATTCACAATGCTGCATTAGGAAAGAGCATGATTTCTTATAGTCAACCACTACACAATTTGAGTGAGCTGCTAAAAGTATCATCTTCCATCAATACTATCCAAATAAAGTTATATTAAGTTGTAATTGTTGAAATGTCATATAATGGAAAACATAACTTTCCTTGCTCTTTTGAAATAAAACAGCGACATGTTGCTGCTAAACTGACATAAGTGGGCTTCTAGGAAATAAATTAAAAAAGCCACAGAAATATAAAATATGGGCTTTATCGGATCCAGCAGAACAATGCCCTTTTCCTTCCGAATTACATACTTTTCCCATTTGCAGATCTAATCTTTTGTCCAGAGCAGGCGTTGTGGCCTTGACTAACCCTGGATGTGACTGGATGACACATGAGCAGTTAGATACTGACCTGATACCAGGAATAGGCTCTGTCAGCTGGGTTGATAAGAATGGTGATGATTTTGGCTTTAGGCAGAAGAGCAGCTGCTCGCCGGGCCGCGACCTCTGAGTCGAAGTAGTTGGCACTTTTCTCAAAGTAGAAATCAGAGCTAGTGTTGGAGGGTAGAGGGAAATACTCCATGTACCTAGCATAAAAAACAAAAAACATCAAAAGAATTAGCATTAGACTAAATTTAGTCCACACTTTGAGAAACCAGATGGTAGACGTGTCGTCACCTGTAAAAATTAAATCTTAAGTTGCACCATTGTTTATCTCCTTTGGTGAAATGCACCTATCTATTTATAATCAGTATCGTCTCCAGCACTAGTTTTCTTTTCTTTTTAAAAAAAAATCAAACTGTCACATGAACCATCAACCTCCAACATCTTTTCCACAAACTGATTAAAGAGAAAAAGAAAGGCAGGAAGAGAGAGAGAGGTGGTTGATGATGTGCAACAGACACCTGCTTTCTATTAGTCACATTTGAGACTACTGAAAGATGGAAAGAAAGAGCTAGTGGTGAAGGCAATGCTGTGTTTTGAAAT
The DNA here is from genome assembly GCA_034779775.1 of Enteromius afrohamiltoni. Lineage (NCBI taxonomy): Eukaryota > Metazoa > Chordata > Actinopteri > Cypriniformes > Cyprinidae > Enteromius > Enteromius afrohamiltoni. Next base: position 5,228,946 of record JAUYWG010000022.1, on the reverse strand, counting down.
GGCCTATAATGCCTTGCTCTCATGGGAACATTAGCCTCCATGTCTCTTAATACTCTTAACTTCAAAGCATGCCAGATTTTCACAATCACAGTACTTCACAAGAGCTATCGACTGTAAAGATTCCATGAAATCATGGGGTTTTCTTGCCCATGTTGATGTACTCTCTATAAAAATAAGAAGTTTGGGCCCATTAGAAATGGGTTTTTTTAGAGGGAAAGGGCATTCTCATTCTAAAAAGCAGTTTTAGATAAAGTGCAAATATGATTTTAAATACTAAATGACTTTTTTTTTAATGGGGTCTCAAAATCTCAAATCTCAAAAAAAAAAGACTGCAACCCATGAAGGTAGTAACGTATGAACGCATGTCACAATATCACCACATACCAGTCAATGCCTTTGTGGTAGTTTCGGCCATTAAAGAACTGGATTTCTTCAAAGGTCTCCTTGCTGGGGTAGTTACTGGTCAAATCGGGATGCATGCCCAGGAACAGATAGAGAGCAGTAGTCCCTAAACAGACAAGACCACATGTGTCAATTACACAATTTTAAACAAAACCACATAAGAACCAACTACAATTAGATTAAACTAAAATCCCTTATATGTAGTAACAACAATAATAATACAACTTTCATTAGTAATCTCACACTTCTGGACCCTATTGTAATCTTAAATTCTGCTATTCAGCTATAGAAGTAAATATTTTGTTTGTGCAATATGTAGTATAAAACCCTTTTTGAGCCACTGAAATGATGATGCTAGCTAATATACAAGTCTAGGGAGTTAAGTAATAACAGTGCAAAAAAAGAAGAAATATATAAACGTTGGTCTAAGGCCCAACCCCCTAATCTAACTTTTATTGAGAAGATTAACATAGCCATTTTACTACCCACTCTTAGAGTGGGCTATTGCTCCCTAAAGACATCTTTAGAAGTTTAATTAGTCAACGTTGTAAAACTGAATTCACATTTACTGAGAAGCAGCCAGGGTTGCAGTAGAAAGCCTGCATACTTCTATGAGCCTGAGCCTGTAAGGAAATAAACCCCCACTAATGCTGTTGTGCACACTTTCAAGATTCACAAGCACTGGATGAAAGAAAAATAAATGAACACACAAACACTTTTGCAGGTCAATCACAGCAGTAATCCAACCCTCATACTTCAGTAAAACATTTAGAAAAAAAAAAAAACATGCCAACAAATTGAGTGAGCCAATGATTCAGTCCCTTGCTTTGTTTTTTAAATATTGAATGAATGATTGAATGACTCACTCACTCGCTCAAAACAGTTACTTGACACACAAACTGATGGTTTCATATTTACTGTATCTCTCACTTTTATATGTATTTTTAAATTATAATTTCAGAAACTTACTGTTCACTTTATTTTTTCATAAACCTTCTAATACATATTTAAAATCTTCTCTTTTAATTTAATTTTCTCTTCTTTTAATTGCTGTGTAAATGCATTCATGCCACCTAATCAGTAAATGCACACAGTATATATGTTGAATCAAAACACTTTCTAAAGCTACACTTCATAATGTCTATTCAATATGTATTTTTCTCATTTTAGAGAATAATTACTTAATTACCTTCAGGGGTAATTTCTCATGCCAAACTGATGTGTGATTTATTTAATTAATAGGAAAATCAAGCATATTGATAAGATTTAGATTTAGTTTAAATCATTTTACAGCTTTATGTAGAATTTGATTTGTGTATATATATATATACACACACACACACACATATATATGCAAACATACATATACACACACACACACATACACACAGACAATCTCCAAATTCTCATAATCCTAAAGTTGCCAAATATTGCATCACTACTGGCAACATTCTGGCAAGCAAATTAATTGCCACTCAAAAAAGGGGGATTTAACTATTAAAAAATGTAACTACAATTATAATAAAACTTAAATAAAAAAAGAAGAACATGAATTACTAAAGTAAACAATTACTAAAGCAAATTGTTATACTGTAATACACAATATCACACTGGCTAATATGTGCTGGTAGGCACACTGGATCTAGATGGATATTTACTATAAATGGTTTTAAAGAGCATATCTAGCCAACACAGCTAGATGGCGCAAGTGCACACGAGCGAGGATGTCTGGTGAACACTCACCAGTCTTCTGAGGTCCGATGATAAGCAGCTTGGGGAAACGGTCACAGGTCTTCTCTTTAGACCAGATGTCTTTATGTCTTTTGTCCTCACAGGGGTCCTGTAAGGATAAAGTGAAGTGCTACACATATATCACTAAAATGAGGACATTCTCAATAAAAAACACTGCAGTGAGTCAATCGTTGTGCCTCAATAACCAGCAGGAAATTATAAAGATGCTGGAAAAATTGTTTTCATTCTCCAAGCCAGCATGAATATGAGAAACGTACTGTTTTACAAAATTACCCAGGGTGAGATGTTCATTTCTTTTTTTTTTTCTCCTTTTTTTTTTTTTTTGCAGGGAGGTACGCATATCTAAAATTAGGGAATAGCAAAATAGTAGGATGTCCAAAAGTTTAGGACATGCTCACAAAATATAGAAATTTGGATGAAACTCGGATTTAACAGCAACAGGAAAAGTGCATTACTGGGGGAGAAGGCTGTTATCCAGCCAAATTAAAACAAACTATTCAAGCATGTCAAATATCTTACAGCACATCAGCAGAGTCCAATAACAAGCAGATTTTAGATTAATTCAGACTTAGACTTTAAACTTGCCCTAATAACATCTCAGAGGTGGCCATTTTATGGGATTAACCACATAGAAATCAGAAGCATAAACCATAAACCAACCCCTGTCAAGAGCATTGAAGCATCTCAAGAGAAAGATGTCTTGCAGTAGCCATTTGAAGCCCTTCATCCATCACTGCTGAAGATGCTGGCAACGGTGGTAATAATTTTATAGCTTTAACCCTTGCCTCTAAATTAAAATCTGTGAGATGGTCAAACAGTGCATCAAGCAAACCACCAGCAATCCAACACCTGTCCATCCTAATGAGATTAACAGCTAGGCACCACGGCACTACCGACCAAAAAGTCTCACGTAATTAGATGCCAGTGCTAAAAGGAATAATTACACCGAATTTATTACTGATGTATTCATGGGGTCACAGTTTATACTAACAGTAAATATGAGCTCTGTTCAGAAACCTAGTGAGCTGCCTAAACTTTAAGGTCTGACCAGTAAAACAGTGGTTCAAAACATGCACATTTTGCATATCTCTTATTTAACACGCCTGAATGAGATCATAAGGGGTCGGTTACATAAAAGGTAAAGACTAGTCTTAAAAGTTAGTCAGCTAAACTGTTCTTTAAGACTGGTCACAGTTTTTTCAAATTCAGTCACATACAAATGTATATTGGTCTAAGGCAAATACAAAAAATAAACATGAAGGAAAACATGAATCTTAACATGAAGGCTAACTTTATGCAACTGGCCCCAGATCATTAGTTCAGTTCATGGAGCTCTCTCCTAACGAGCTTATGATTTCAATTAGGCGTGTTAAATAAGGGAGACGTGTAAAATATGCAGAGCAGGGGGTCCCTAGGACTGGAATAAAGAACCACTGCAATAAGAAACCGTATTATCAAGACAGCATCACATGCATTCATTTTGGAAAAGGATGCAAACTTGAGAAAAGAAATTAATACCTTTATTCAGCAAGGACAATAAAGGGTTACTGCACTCCTAGAGCGTACACTGTTTGCGTTCAGTGGATACTCTCTAAAATGGTGCTACGCTGACGCGGAGAGACACGAAGGAGAATCGTTGAATAAATTTTGTTCTTTTTTTTTCCTTGCATACAAAAAGTATTCTCCTTGCTCAAAAAAATGCAGTTTGAACCACTGACGGCAGTTGGACTATTTTGATTATGTCTTTTATACTTTCCTGGACCTTAACAATGTTACTTGGCAGTCAATGGGACAGTCACAAGCCTCCTGGTTTTCATCCAAAATATCTTAAAAAGGATGAATTAATTTTTTATAGGTTTGGAACGATTTTTATCTTACTAACTATTTAAACAGTTAAGATATTTGTGTTACAAAAAATTGCACATTTCAAATAAATGCTGTTAATTTAAATTGGTGTTACCCATCTATGTTCCTGTACCTCCTAATACCAAGTTTACACTACAGGATCTTAAGCCGGATTTAAGGATTCGGGTTGTGATTGGAAGCAAATCAGCATGTGATCAGTCCTTGGCAGTGTTTATGTATACACTACTCAATGTATCAAAGAGGATCCCTGATGCCAAACAAATATCTAGCACGCCAAATATTTGGACCAGTCAGCCGACTTGATGTGTGCACGACAGCCAATAAGAGAGCAAGGAATGGGTTGAGGCCACAGGAACAAAATGGCAGCAGCAACATGGCTTTAATGGGATAGCATACCCAAAAATTAGATGAAATGTCTATTCATCGAAAATTCACCAAAAACTGTACTAGTAGCCCAATCTTAAGAAAACAAAATAAATGAGCCAAATCTGACTAAAATTTCTTTTGGATTGTAAAGGGTGGCTTTTAATCCATTTGATAGGCCATGTAAACACTTAATCAGATCAGAAAACCGAAACTGGAGTTATGCAATGACGTATAAATGGCATGATGTATGAGACATGAACAGCAGTGTCATACACGAGTGCTGTCGTGTCAATCTAAAATTCTCACCAGTACTTGCTTCCTTGCTCATCTTATCAACAAACGGCTTGTTTTGGAAGTGGGGTTGTAATTGTTCGATAGAACCGGTTTTCTGGTTTGGTCAGGTGATATTTCGACATACAGCATACCCCACTCAAATCAATCATAAAGTGAGTCTCATTTTCAGTAAGAGACATAATTTTGCCTTATCTATCATAAAATAGGTTTATCTGGCCGCACTGTGGCAGGTGACCTCTCTTAGAAAATAGCTGCCCATGTAGGAAGTAGACCAAAGAACATCTCATGGATTTGGATTTGAAAGAGCCATGGACATGTTGTATTAAGTATGAAATAAAAACTAAAACTCTTTCCGAGTTGTATCTTTACTCTGCATGTAACAGCAGCTTGCAGATTTCTTGGGAAAACAACTGCAGAGGAAAGAAGATTATTCAGAGTAGGGCAAGCTGTGGAACGCTGGAGAGCCGACAGAAAAGATGGGACCTCAACCTTGACAGGAAACGAGAGAGATCAAAAGAGGGATTTAGAGCTTTCATGCTCCCACTTTCTCTTTCTCTAAGGGTGAAACAAAACAAGTGAGTTAGAAAGAGTGAGACGAGAAGAAATAAAGAAGCTGGATAAATTGAAATGGGGTGAGCGAGAGAAAAGATACAGAGAGAAAGACAGATCTTCTGCATTGCCTCCAACTTTCAACTGAATTATAGGAACCAATCTTTAAAAATAGCATTCTCTGATTTCCTGGCAGAGTACATGGAAAACCATTCTCGCTCTTCATACATTAGAGTAAATGTGCAGACAGCCATGCAAAACTTTTCGCCACATATTACGGCAACACTGTTCAACACTCTCAAGCGTCGCTGATCCACTCCCACTAAAGAGAGTTGTGTTTGTTTCCCATAATGATCCCTGGACAGTACAGACCCGCAACAGAGCACCTTTGTTACCTGCCAGATGGGGTCTCTCTCCTCAGGGAAGATTTGGAAATATCTCTGTGCCAGCTGTACAGGCGGGAGAGTCTGCAGTTTCAGGTTGGTCCACATCTGTATGAACTTCACCAGGTTCTTGAAGGTGTACAGGCCAAGACGATCATTCCCGTAGTTTGACAGGTGGGTCATGAAGATGCTGATCTGGTTTGAAATGAAGCACAAGAAGTCATTAAGCTCCCAACCTATCAAATAAATGAATAGCTGACATTCAAAACAAGCTGAATTTACACAGCCATTACTCCAATCTTCAGTCAAAATCATTTGGTGCTCAAGAAATACTATTAATGTTGAAAAACGTGTGAAAATGGCTTAATTTTAATCGAAATATAATTAATAAATGTTGAGTAAAACTACATTCTTACATCATCTTAAAAATAAAAATCTTACAGACCCCAGATTTTTTAAATATAGCATACTTGTGTTATGTAGAATTAATAATCTATTTATATTAATGTAGAATTACTAAATTACAAAATATATAACCAAAAAAATTCCATAATTTGCTCACTATTTTATTTAGTTTATAAAGGAATTATCTAACTGTAAGTCTTACAATATATTAAATGCATAAATACATTTTCAGATTCAAATGAATCTTTTCAAAATTAAATTAATATGGCACTTTCAATCCTCCATAGAAACAGCTGATGTGTACAGGAAGATTTCCAGTAAATAATGTAAACTTAACATAAAAAATTAAATAAAATCTTGGCGTAAAAGTCATTGCTGTATTCTCATGTCTAAACTACTATGTAAAAATCCCTGTCATTACTTACTGGGTTAAGAAGCACAGTTAGGAAAAGCTCTCCTCCATTTATGAGTTTGTCCAGCTCTTTAGAGCCTCCAGGATACTCATTGTAGAAGATGGTGTGGGTAAAGAGACCACAGGTCTGTCTGGGTAACACCTGAAAAACAAAGATATTTCCTGACACCATGTAATCACTTTATTTAAAATGGTAAACTTCCTTTGCAGAAAAACCAAAAGGACTACATAAATTTGTGACTGCATATCAAATAAATTTTTTATACTGTAAATTTGAATTTTTTACTAAATTAACTAAACTAATTTTTTCGTTAAAAAGCCACTTAAAACGAGATTTAACCATGGTTAAGGAGCATTGTAGACTAAAACATTCAAGTAGAAATATTTGTTTTTGGTTATATGGCCAATTAGCTTTGATTATTTCGTCACCCATAATACGTAATCTCATTTGAGAGTCATTTTAAACTGGAGTGGGAAATTATCTGATGTCAGCGGTGAAAAATGAAGTATAACAACTGGAGCGCATCCACTAGAGCTGACGTAGCGAGTTGGAATGCTTCTGTTCTAATAATGTGGTCCACACGTCGGCATACATGATCTTATTTGACAGCCAATGATGGAAGAATGAAGATGGTTTACATTAATGTACTTTTATTCCTCATTCTGAAAAGATTCTTTCCATAATACATGTATACACTACATAGTGAGAGCATCTTTTGACGATATAAACCATGGATAATAATGTCAGTATAAGCAATTGTTAGATGGCCCTTGTGTGTAGGAAAAACAAAAAGCTAAATATAAAGCGTAACTGCTTTATATGATTCTCAAGGTGATTTTATTTGTGCGAGTTCACATATATTCTTACATTCACACACACAGAAACCGCTCTGTCATGATTCACCGAGCTTTTGTCATACTCTTTCTGTTGTCCCCTGAAGCAATGCAGAGTTGATAAAAAAAATAAAAAAAAGAAATAAAATTGTACTTTCACAAACAGTTTGCTCTTAACCCCCCACTGGGATTCAAAGCTCAAACCGTACACAAAATAGCCTGGGGTTTATCGTACTGAATCCAGCCGGAATAAGAATTCAACACACTATCGTTTAACCATACAGCTGTACAGGCTACAGTCTGAATAAAAATGTGCCATCTGTTTTTTTTTTTTATAGAGGAGAACTTGGAGCCTTGCATATGGTAGGAACATGTTTGTCCCAAGGATACAGGTTCAAGTCTGTGTTCTTTCCAAATTTCATTCAGCCAATTTCTTCCACTTTTTATTTGAACTTTACCAATTAAAAGCATTCTTACACTGATGCCACTGTGTATGAAGCCCCTGCGGAAGCGTGCGGGTTTGAGGTGGGGATATTCCTCTGTACTGGTCACTTTGATGCCCCACACTTTCTTCCAGGCCTCGTACAGCTGCAAATGGATGGGATACACTCCAGAGTGATGGGGAGCCACCGCATAACCCATGTTTGTGGGAATGCCATGCTCCTGAAAAGAAAAAAAATCTTTAGCATATGAATCACTAATAGTGCATTACTTCATCCTAACTTCCTCTATACCTCTACTAGGCACTAAAGGTATATCCATATACATCTCCCTGGTAATTAGAAAGTGCTTTTGATAACTTTGTGTGCTTTGATGCCACATACTTTGTGGAGTTTGCAGGTAATTTATTCTTTTAAAATTAATTACACCTTAATTTTGAAGTAAGTACATTTAAAACCTGCTTAGGCAGCTACTGCCTACAATATCTTGCTAATTTTTTACAATAAAAAAAAAGTCACAAGCAGTGCACCATACAAGCATGGGTGCACAAATCAATCAATCAATACATTACAATGTAGTAAACAACCTAATTTTTGTATGTGTATTATCCAAAAAAGCAAACACACTCAGATCTCTCTGATTATCACCTCTGCAAACTTTCGGTTGAGCAGCATTTGTTCAGCCAGCACGGACTGGTTGTGGAAGAGATGTGGCTGCATGTGACTCCACATGTGGGGGAACCACCAGAACTCTTTACTGTAGGACAGAAGCAGGTCATCTCCAAGATCCTCCTCATCGGTGCCTGAAATATAATTACATGGACACAAATAGTTCAAATCTTCACTATCGCAAAAATTGCTTACTAAAACAGCTTCCTAACCATCACAGAAGCTCTTAAGTGACTGACAATCACTTGATTAACGCTCAACCACATATCAAAAAAAGTATGTTGTTAGCATTGTGCTAAACTAACAATGTGATTTTTGCTTACCGGCATGGAAGAACTTTCCAGAGAATCCCAAGTTGAAGGTGAAATTGGGCACGTGGATTCGGAGTTCGTTCTGCGTCTCCAGTAGGGCCTTTGAAACGAGGAGTTTAGAAATGTAATAAAAGTTGTTTAAAAGTCAGTAAACACAGAAAGCGTACAGAAAAAGCACACAGACAACAGACGAGGACACAAAAGAGATATATAACTACAAAACGTACGCCGACGCACGTATGTGCACAAACACAGCGGTAACACAGTGCTGGAGGGACAGCATAAGTCTGCTGTCTCTTCGTCTCCTGTGTTTGCTTCATTACCCCTCTTAGATTTAGCTCCGCATCTGCCTCTCATTTGATTTGTTTACTGCACTTGTTTTTGACTGCCTGTCTCTCCAGTGTGACTCAATCAAAAGACTGATTCATATTTAACTGCACAGAGGTCCACAGACAGACAAGACGGCTTTGATTATGTTTGCTTTCTATTCCTTCCCTTGGCTGAACATCTGCATCGGGGCGCTCCGAAGATGAGAGATTCACAAGGAGGACGCAGAAAACTGCGTTTGAAATATTCATGCTTGCGGCGAGTCTTTGGATGCCCTTTGAACAGCGAGTCATAAAAAAATAATAAAATAAAAAAGGGAAATGGAAAGAAGAGGAGATATTTGGAAAAAGAACAGCAGAGGTTGGAGTATTGAAAAAGCAGACAACTGATGATAGGAAAAGTGCTGTCACGCCACGAAAACTTTTGGTGAATTATATGGATCTATGTTCTGCTTCTGAGGCGCTGTTTTCATCCATGTCTTTTTCATGCTCTTTTCTTTACCCCGAATCCATCTTTTTAAATAATTTTCTTTTTGTACATATTTCATTCTGTGTCTCATTCACAAATAAGACTTTTTTTCTGCTGGTCCAGTTAGTCAGTTGGTCATCATATTCACAGTTCCCAGAACAAAAAACAGCAACTTTACATTTTTAATATATATATATTTTTAAAAGCTTTAAACTTTAAAAATTTTGTAAAGTAAAAACCAATGTCAAATTTAAATCATAACAATGAATGGATATTACACAGCTATAAATATAACTATTTGACAGCTACAAATTCATACAGGTTTGTTACAAAATTATGAAATACGGTGCATTGGTGATTTTTTTTTCATTTTCCAACTGATGCCTCAAAAGACTACCACAAATCATTCTCTGCATTTCAGAAAACTTCATCCAAATTAGCTAGCTAATGTGACACTGATGTATTTAAATGAGCAGAACTCACAACGTTCAGAACATCACAGAAATTTCTCAGAGCACAAAAACATGTACGTTATTAAAGAAATAGTTCACCCAAAAATGAAAATTCTGTCATCATTTACTCACCCTCTAATAGTTCCAACCGTGTATGAATTTCTTTGTTCTACCAAACACAAAGTAAGGTATTTTAAAGTTTGTAACCAGGCTGTTTTGGGTCACCATTGACCTCCAAATACTATGGAAGTCAATGGTGACTCAAAACTGGTTACAATTTTTTGTAAAAAAAACAATTAGAGTATTAGCTCTAAATGTATGTACACTGTGTGTTTATATGGCCCTTAACCCCAGACTTCTGATAGCTATGCTTAAGTCAAACTAAAAATATCTAAATGTGACAGAACTGATAAACCAGCAAACCATTTGGCACTTATTAAAGAAAAACTGTACAAGCGGAATTTTTAAACAAAACAGTGCTCACCTTGACATCAGACACCTTCATCCTTGTGCCTTCCTTCCCAACAAAGATGTCATCGATATCCACCAGTATGTAGCGCTCAAGAGCCAATGAGAGACGCTTGCCGGTCAAGAAACTCACTGCGTCCACCAGTACCAGTTTGTGCAGCCAAAAGTTCAGGTTGTTGCCAAAGAGTACCCGCTGGATGCCATCATGAAGACCTAAATCCTGAACAACAGCTGCATGAAGGGGTCCAGGAGCTCCACTGGCCTCTGTTGTACTCCGTCCCCGAGCTAACAGCACAGGCTCATAGGTTGTATGGTTAGACTGAAAGACCGTCCAGTCGTCCCCAGGTAAGGGGCCGTGCTCCACCTCCCGGGCCTTGGTGATGAGCAGCAGTGGAGATTTGGGATTGACGCTACAGTCCCTTAAACCCAGATTGGAGTGGAGGAAGAGAGGGAAGCCCTTGAGCTGGGCGCTCTGCAAACTGTTCTCATTAGCCTTAAATTAAGTGTTGAAAGAAGAGAGATGAAAAGGAGAAATAATGACAGACCCCATTTACCCATTCATACCGTTAGTCTAGAGCTGGGTGATAAGATGCTAACTAAAATTATTGTGGTATAATTTTACTCAATAAATTAATATGAAGGGTTTGATAAATGTTCGATACAATATTTATGTGCCAAAAGAGGAACAAAACAGCACAACTCGATTGATTCACAACGCATGCACAGTTTATCCACTCGACTCAAAGTTCAAAGCACATGCGTTTACTCGCTGATGAGTCTCGGTCATGGAAGCACTAAACAGCGCTGTGAAATTCAGTGTGAAAGGTTTCATTTCAGCAAAGAACGCAAACGACTTCCGAACTGTAATACATTAAATGTTAAGTGTTACTGTTATTTAATAGTAATGCCTTACATAACAATATTACTGATTCAAAACTGTAATGCGTTACATATTACTTTTGAGTTACTTTCACCAAAATAACTACAGAGAGAGTGTATTTAATGTGTTTTTTCACTGAGTTTCGGTTAATTTTTAAAAGCACTCCTGTTAAAGAAATTGTCAGTGCACCCAAATAAATGTAGACCCTGTACTGTTCTGAATAATGTAATACTCTAAATAAAATGACAGCGTTGTCCATTTAGTTTCCACAAGAGGTGGTTTAACGTTTAAACATTGTTATATGCTTGAAATGTTTTTATTGCATTTTAGGCAATTTTTTTTTTTTTTTAGGCAACCTGATTAGTAATGCCTCACACTACTGCATTATAGCAAAAAGTAATATATTACTATACCCAACACTGGATTTAAACTAGTTTAAAGCCAGATGAGAAATGCTGTGCACATCAATATATTCAGAAGGCTTTTTTAAATCTATAATAATTTACCATGGATTTACAGAAGTGCAGTCAAACTATTTATTGCAATTAATCACAAACAAAATAAACATTTTTGCTTGCATAATGTATGTATGTGTACTGTGTGTATTTATTATGGAAATATAAATACACACAGGAATGTATATGTATTCAGAAATATATGTGTTTATATATTAAATATATTTATATGTAATATAAACGATCAATTATATGGGTATAATATTTTCAAAATATATGCTGCGTGCTATTTACATACACGGCACCGTCTTTTTGCTTTTATGCTAAATGCATTTAAGATACTGTTTTTCATACAAATTTCATGATCTGGTTAGCATGGTTATAATGACCTAAATGTCTGCTACTATGAAAGTACAATGGTTAATTTGAATACAACTCAAACTGTGATAAATACATTTCACCATATAAAAATAAGGTTGTTAAAATGTAGCGGTTATTTCACAGATGTTACAGTTTTTGGTTGTGAACATAAATTTGACCTTGATACATTTATACCCGGTTTCACAAAAATTACTTCGCTTAAGCCAGGACAAGGTCTTAGTTAAATATGATATTTAAGCAACATCACAGGTTTACCACCATCCATGCTCATCTGCATGCAGTCCATTCTCCTCTAGGTCCAGCTGACCCAGTGAAGCTGGATCAATTGCTGATAAACTGCACACTGAGTGGAACAAACACAATGAGCCTTACAATTTGGAGAGGCCTTCACCCTACTCATCTCTTAACACAGCCATTATTCTGCCACCAGAGGTAGCAATGGGACCCTCTGGAGAAATGCATTGTCCACAGGCAAAGCCCGATGAATCATGCACTTTTTTTTATCTGTTTCTTTTAATGGCAACACACTGAAACAAGCTGAAATTTCAGGAGTAGGTGGTGATATTACTCAGCACTTGGAGAATACGGATGGGAGATTTACACATACCAGTGGCCTTAATCAATATCTTCCCTGAGCCTCTCCCTAATCCCATCTTCCGATGTCCATGGTTCCATCAACACATACAAGCCAAAGGCTCCTTCAAAGCTTATCAGCATTTAACTTACCCTGACACTGAACAATTCATGAACCATGTTGGATAATTAGCCCAAGCCCAAAACAGCTGTTAAGGAATTGTAGTCCAGCTTGTTGCTTACTGCCTACAACTGTTTTCTAAGGGAGGCACTTCAAGATTTCACAAGCGTTTCAGCACAGGTAGTAAATCTACGGAGAAATTAATTTTAAGAGTTTGATGTTGCTAAGCTTACAATACATTTATCTAATAAACTAAAAGTAACAATACTAACTAAGCTTATCAATAATCTTTGACAATAATTGAAATAAGCATATGCCTACTTAAAATACTAAATAAATATATAAATAAATAAATAATGTCAGCCTTCAAGTCAGGCACCTTATGTTGCCTTAAAATGCTGGGTAGCATTGGTAGGTAGCTATGTTTTAAAACAGAGCTAGCGAGTTTGGTTGGTGGCTGCAGACTTAATATGGTCCCTAGACCATTTCAACTCAAGTGCTGGTTAGGAAAACATAAGGGTTTATTCCAATTATACACAGACTCTGTAGAGTCCATGTCATGGGTCAGAAGCCCAATATGAGGGCAAACAAGAGCTTGAACCCGCTGATGCATGCAAGCATTACTAAACTGCTGGTGTCCACTGTGATGCTTCTTTGTGCAACTCTTGGGAGATAAACGCATTTGGCACTGACAGGTGCAAGTCAAGGCTTGATGTGAAGGTAATTATGTATGTTTCATTACTGAAGTAAACTGGAGGCAGTGCTTCTTCACTAAAGGGGGGCAAAAAGTTTTGGTCTGCAGAACCATGCACTCTCAGGGTCTGTTATCAGACACGCTCAAGGTTCTCAATCAATGAATTCCAGCAAGGCAAGGATGTTAACTGCCTGGACAAGAAAACAGCATTTCCAGCCAATCAGGGATTGAACTATTCCTGTTAGTGTGTAAACAGAAGAGCCTGGGGTAAAACAGCTTTGAGGAGAATCAGAGCAGCCTGAGTCAATAAAAATTAACGAGCGCAAATTTCATGAGGATCCTTTTAAGACGTGTTGATGTCCTCGCCCTTCTGCTGCAGGCGAGCGAGACTCTAACAGTCTCATCAACTGGGATAACCTCCACTAACAATTAGTGTTGCGCACTCAAGCTCGTGAGGGTAATAAAAGCAGGCCTGGCCTTAGGCAAACAATACATTAGAACTGGGAGAGGAGGTTTATAAGCTGGCAATGACAGGGAGCAATGAGTAATAGTCAAATGTGCAGACTCTAGTGACGATTATTTCCTCTGACTGATTTTAAGGAGCAGCACCCCCATAGAACAAGAACCAACCAACAAGGACATTCTTGTTCAGTAATGTGCTATTACTTCAATGATTAGCATAATGCACCAACCTCCCTCCGTTGGCAATATTTCTGCATGCTAACATTTGAATCAGACTGTGAAATGTCAGTTGAGAGATCGTTTAGTGCAAGGTGATAGACCCACTGGAATTAAGCGACACATTAACAGCCATTAGTGACACTATTTGCTGTGAAAGGTCAAGCTGTACAACACAAATGGCTCACCTTGAAAAAGCCGATGATGCCAACGCCATACTCCACACAGTACTTGTCCAGCAACTCTCTGTTCCAGGCATCCAGGTTGACATACTTGAGGATGTTCTCATAGATGACAAGCGTAAATCGTCCACGGTTCTTGTCTGTGAGTGTGGGCATGTCGCCCTTCCCAGGAGCAATCTCGGTCTGGTATCGAAATCTCCCTGATTCCAAGATGGCAACGATGTCCTGGCCCAACTGGGAATACAAGCTCTCTACAAACACCAGTACCACAGGGTCGGTTCGAGACATGTCTGCTGGTTTGGCGGTTCTGGCTGGTAGCACCCTAGCTGATGGAGGGGAAGGTGTCACCCGGGGATCATCCCAATCAGCAGTACCTTCTTCTGGGACTACCACACCTCCAACTCCTGCAGGTTCGAGCTCTCGTTTAACGCCATACAAGAAATAGGCTGAGATGAGGACACTGACCATGCAGAAAATGAAGAGCAGCAGCAGGCTGGTCTGCAGCGTGAGCTGACGGAAGAGCCGTCGCACACGTCCACACATCAGCATCATCACCGTGCGACTACACCAATCAGGATAGACACAGTGCTCTTTTTACAAGTCTATTGTATGTTTTTTCCAAAGAAACAAAACAGATGGGTTAAAACTGAGCTTCTCTGTAAGGTATGCGCTCATGTCACCATTGCAGAGGGTGGTGAGACTGGGTTGGGCAGGGGACGGCATGGGCGAGGTGGGCTTCCACTCTTCAGCAAGGGATGTGCACTGCCCCCACATGCATCAGCGGCCCCCTGCCCAACACCTCTATGCCCCTTCTCTACCCTCTCTGAGTCCTTATCTCCTGATCCCGTGCAGAAAAGATTCTGGATATTGGACTTGTTGAAGGAGGCTTCTTGTTCTTCGGCACCGGATGCTCCAGACAGGTCATGCCCAGAGCAATCTAGCGTCCTTGAGTTTACCTAAAACGAAAAAGCATGAACTTAACAAAAGCGCAAATAATGCAAACAAAATCAAAAATCAATGCAATTGACTCAAAAATATATACTCTGCACAATTTTTATGTTCAGTTATGTTCCTTAGAACAGTCTCTAAGGTGCAACGACGTATTCAAAGGCACTTTGGACTGGACTAGACGAAAAACTCTTGTATTACCCCTCTCTGAATGTTGGCTGCAAAAGCCAACCCACATGATGCCGTGGGAGCCCTACAACCTGGGTTTCTTTTCACTGAATACCAAGAGTGTCTAGAGAGGCATTTACAAAGGCAATGCCAGGATTACGGGATAATGGAGGTGGCTTGTATTGATTAGTAAGGGCTTTAAAAAGTGATCCTCACTATCCTTCATGCACTTCAAAGGGCAAAAGTCATTTAATCTTTTCATCTTAAATGAAGGATTTAGCACAAAGTGTGGCACAGGTGAATGAGTTGAGTAGGATTCAGATTAGCGCTAACCAAGTAAAGGTCTCTGCAGAATGAGAATAGAACTAATAGTTATTGCAGGAAGCTGTATTGAAGGCTAAAGGTGATGACAGTCACGAAACGAATGGCAAGAGAGAAAGTATCTTGCAAGAGGGATCATGAAAGTGTAACTTTAGATGTTGTCTGAATCTTTCTAATATTCCTTACTCAACTTTCAAAGACCTCCCAAATTATAGAAAAACCCATCATAGACAAAAGGACAATAGAAAGTTTGAAAAGTCAGCAAACATGAAAGTCAATTTAAAACCATTCACATTAAGTAGGCACCTAAGCAAACACATTTACAGACATCTACTGTGCTCAAGGGCACCGTGGTTTTTGGTATTGTTCACCTTCAAAGACATCTTCTCAAAAGATGCAATTTATACATACATGCATGTCACCAGTGGCCAACATGTTGTTTAACTAGAGGGAGAAGCACACAATGGGCGCCTAGGAAAGGCTGAAGCGAAGCTACAAGACACAACGTGTCTGAGAAGCAATACAGGTCAACTTTCAAAGGCATCACAGACTCGCTTCATGTATGGGTTATGTGAAAAGGGAGACTAGAACAAAGAATCAAAGCCTTGCAGGGGTTCGGGATAAAAATGTGTGAATACCGCAAAAAAGGGAAAAGACACAAGAGCATGCCTTCAATAAGATGATGAAGGGTAAAAAAAAAAAAAGTCTTGACAGAGAAATAACAGAGCCTTAGAGAAGGCCATTTTATCATTTCAAAAGGTTTCTGGGAGTACATGTAAAAATCTTGTCACATTCACAATCCCGAAACACAGCTGTTGACTCTCCTGTCTGCTTGTGTGATCCAAAATCCCCGTCAGGAATTTTAGGGGTCGATGCTGTTAAGAGAACTACATTAAGTTTTTCAGCTGTAGGGTGGGGAGGCACTGGGTTTTATAAAGAAAAAAAAAGCAAATCTAGGGCTGCATTCCACAGGGGGACACTCAAGAATAATGTTTTTGCACCCAGTAGCTCCACATCTACTTTCCTTTACACCAGGATTACTCTCAGGCCACAATACCTGTCACTGGCCTCTCATTGTGTCCGGCAGAGGAACGTGAACAGCCATCAGCGTGTCGTCAGAGGTCGGATTACAGTCAAAGAGCTTTCCTATTCAGAGTCTGGTTCTTTAATATGCAGAAGACCGGACTAAAGACGGCTGAAGCAGCCCATTGTGTACTGCATAGTCTGAACAGCATGACTCAGATGACATGAAGCAAGAGAGCCCACACCCAGAACAAAATTCTAAGGATATGAAATGGCTTCGTAGCACAAGAGAAAAGGGGAGTTTTAGGAGGTAATAAAAACAAAACTAAATCAATAAATACCAGTGTTCTTATAATACTATTTAATAAATAACAGGTCACCAAAATGTTTTATATTGTCTTCATTTACAGCCTCATGCCATTCCAAAAGTGTATGCAATTTTTGAAGGGGTCCAACCAACTCTATACAAAAACCTTCTTTCCTAGCGCTTTTCCCGCAGTGCAGGGTCCGCTTTTTAGCAAACCATTTTCCATTTCCTCCGATCCAGGGCCTCTTCAGGGGCAGAAGTTGGTGTGCTTTATAACTCTATACAAAAACAAAATGTTTCCAAAAAAAATGTACAAAAAAATATATTTTTTATCTTTCAGGAGAATTAATGTCATACAGGTTTAAAAGACACTAGGGTTTGTAATGTTGATGGTAGTATTACAGTTCATGTTCTAGATGTTAAATAAACATGTGATGTGCAGTCATAGGTTGGCAGTACTGTCTAAAAATGGAGACAACTGCTGTTAACATTTTGCGACAACAGCAAAACAAAAATAAAGAAATAAACAACATGCTGATAGGTTGAAACAAGAACAACAAAGGTGTTGAAACGAAAGTGTCAAGACATGGAAAAATTAGGACCTTGACATTTAGAAACCCGTCATCATCTCACCCACGCCAGCAAGTTTCTTCTGTCCCAGATCTTTCCTTTTTCTTTTTTTCCCCCCTCACAGTCTCAAAGCCCAACAGACGTGTGAAAAATGCACCCTGCCTGGGAGTCACAAAAGCCATTTTCTGATGGCAGGATAGCTTCCATAACACTCCCTATCTCAAGGGCACAGCATACCTTCATTCCCAAAAGCTTACACTGTACTGTCAGCTCTGGCTCAAATCCTGAGTGTTTTTCGAATCGTGAGCCCAGACAATGGTTGACAACTGCTAGATTTTAAAACACAGATACAAAATGTATGATAAAGTTAGTTTAGATGCATTATAATACCACCGATTGCTGTCGAAGTGTTACAATGCTTAAGATTTACGGGCTTCCAGTTAAGAGTGCAATAAAACCAGGAGTCTGGAAAATAAATCAGAATAGCGACGTCTACATGATATCCGGAATTGATCGGCACCAAATAAAAAAAGTTATTGGTCTGGAGTGGAAAAAGCAGGGGATATCAATATACACAGGTGATTTTGAGGGATCTGCTGACGGGAAAAAGATATGGAGCCATCAAATGTTTATCTGCACTGTCTCCTCTTTCTTGTTTTATGTCAAAGCAAAGCGATGGTACAGATCTGCTGCTGGAAGAATGGGACGATAAAAAGGACGATATGCTCTAACAGCTTTGAACACCAGGGCCGCATTCATTGCTGCTCAGAGACACAGGACACTTCCTGGAGCAAGTGGTGTGCATCTGCGTGCCAGGACAGCAGGACAATAGCTGGCAAATGGCCCTGGACGGCTCCAACTAACAGGACTCGTTTCTACCGAGTTTTAACCGCAGGCAGACCTAAAAATCAAAAGAACCCCTCCCAAATCGGTACAGTGCTATTTATTATTCACAATGACAAACATTGTTTGTAGCACATGATGACGATGGTGGCTGCTGTGGGGTCCGTTCCTGCTCATGAATGGAAGTAGTCAGACTGAGACTAATGCTGGCTCTGACCACCTCTGTTCTGTTACAAACTCGGCCTAAACCCACAATAAGAGCAGTCCAAGCCCGATTCAGCCTGTCAGAGAAATATCTGTGTATTTCATAAAAGGAATGAATAAAACATGTTGTACTTGTCATTATGCTCAGCTGATGCCGAAAAAGAAATATGTGCCGTCCTGTTAATTTTTGATGTGTCTTTATAGAGCACAGAAAGAAAATAGAGAGAAAAAAAAAATACCCAAGGGAAAAGCTAAAGAGTCTAATTTGTTAAAGAGATAAATCACCAGCTGCAGGTCACTGGGAATGAACTCAGCCACAGTAGATGAGCAACATTCAAAATGTTGTTGACTTCAGGATGATTGCGTCTGTAAAAATTGGAGAGTTGGTGAAAAATAAAAGTGCTTTTCGAACGTTTTTTTCTTCTTCTCTGTCAGACAGACTTACAGTTATGAAAGCTTATTTCTGCCTTGGAATAATGGATATAAAATGGTAATTATGCCTTTATTCTGACTTTCACAATTCTGACTTTCATAATTAAGAGGTTCACACAATTGTCAGCTAATTTTGAAAAATGTCAATTGTGAGATTAATATGAAGAGTTCATTTGCAAAAAGAGATAACCCCATTTTTAAAATCATGTTGTTTTTTCCAATTAATCTCAATCAAATTGCACTTTGGTTATTTTGATTAGTTAAATCAATCAATAAATAAATACAGCTAACTAACACAAAACAATAAAAACATGTTTGAAAAAAACAAACCAAAATAAACAACACTTCTTTTTTTTTTAATAAGTTCTTCATTTTATTCAGTGGAAGAAATAAGCTTCCGTAATAGTTTACAAGTCTTCACGGTTCAATTTTACGAACAGCATTAATAAACAAAGCTTTCTTTTGCTTTGTTTAGGTAGCGCCTTTCAAGTCTCTCAACATGGAGCCAAAAACAACCCTGGCCTAGTCAAAATCACAGCTTTCAAACAAACATGACCTGTACATGGCTGGCCACAGATCTAAAAATGTGTTAATATAACAGACTCCAAAGACATATCTCCTTCACAAACACCACAAAAAAAATCTTTAAGAACAAATCTTTCAAAACAATGATTTATAATAACCCACTTGTCACATTAATGGCAATTACCATGATGGAAAACGGTCATTATCTGTCTTGAACACAATTAAATGACACCTAAAAGGCTATAGTCATACCGGTCAGTGACTTGACTTACCAAGTTTGCACAGTAAGAAACTAAATGTGTTGTAAATGTTTAATAAGTTTTGGATTCTTGCTTTTGCCTCATAAATACACGCATAGCTTATTTTCGGGGTCAGCGGGATGTTATGCTCTAATCTCCAACCCAAAACTGAAGATATGAGACGGACAATTTGCTGAAATTGTACTTTTTCAAAGGCAAAGGGCTGCAAACAAAAGCCTTTAAAGTTCAAAGTCCATGTTCAGTGAGAAATATCTAAATCTTTCTGAAAGGGAGAGCCAGCAATTCCCACTGCCAATGTGTTCATCAAAGCACTCAAAGCAATGCTTTCAGATTTATAGTCAATAAATAGCTAATAATAACGAATATGGCATGGCACACTAGCAGAAGAGGACATATTTCCGTCTTTATGGGCTATTGGCTTGATTTGAACCCATCTGACATGAAAGCTGTGTGCGTAATCCCCTCAGGTCTCAAAAACTGTGTGATCTAGGCCTAAATATTCGTATCATAACAAGCAACATTCCCACAGAAGAAATTAATTTTGTTAATGGTAGTTATAAAGGGGCAATCTCATTGATTTTTGATTTGCCAAGTTCTTTTGAAATCAATAACACACAGAGGCATACTTCTACCTAAAAAAAAAAAAAAAAAAAAAAAAAGGTGCCGTTCTGAAATAGCAACGGTTATGAAATCACAACACAGAGCACCATGTTAATATCAAATATTCACAATCCATCAGTACCACATGCGCATCTATACTGGACATTATAATGTTGTGATGATGCCTTAATCGATTTGCGGTATTTTAACTGACTGATTCGTGCCACAGTGAAGTTAGCCAATCACAACAGACCTCATTTACATGCAAGTCTTAAAGGTACAGTAGTGCCTTACAGTAGTAGAGTAATTGAATGTGCACGCTAAATTAAACAATTGCAAGAGACTGTATTAAATAATAATGGGACTTATTATGTGAAAACATTAAAAAGATATTTTATTTCTGATTTATTCATTAGGTGTCAATTGAAAATGAAACCTATTAGTCTTACTGGTGGCAAAATTAGGAAATACAAATATACACACATACATGCATTTATACATTTTATACAAAAATAGAGTTTAAAATCTATGTAAAACACTTTACTTGAAATTTAGGCTAATGTATAAATCCGAAACATATTTGAGTATATGTTTAATCTTCATAACACTTCAAAATAAACATACATAGTAATATATATCGATATGTTATTAAACGTTTTGATTAAAACAGATTATTTATTGCTATAACATAATTAATTTAGTGCTGTGCAACGAATAATCACATCCAACATATAAACATTTGTGTATATAATATATGTGCACTGTGTATATTTATACTGTACGAGTGCGTTTTGTACATACACATAATTAATATACACAGTATACACATGTGTTATATAAACAACAACTTATTTTTGATGTAACCACTGCCCCAGCACTTAAATTATCATGATATAAATGAATACGAATGCAATGCAAATGAATATAATGCCACTAATGCTTCAAATGCGCATGTCCCTTCACAGGTGTTATAAGACTCTATTAGTGCTTTGTCAGTGATTGAATGAAACTGGATAGGACCGAGGGAGAAAAAAAAAGGCTGATAGGATGAGAGCAAACAAGAGCTACATAAAAACGAGCTTCTCCATTGAGCAGATTGCATGGTTCAAAGGGTAAAGATGCCACTGGGACAAATGGTTGGTAAACTCCTCAGGGCTTCAAACACTGAACTGACAAACAGCATTAGATGCCCAAAGGGACACACGACAATCTGGAGAAGGTCAGGGAAGTGTAATCCTAAATCCCTAATCCTGTTTATCTGGGCTGGGCCAAATGTGCCGACGAAAACGGCAGATGAATGTGCATCAAGCAGACGACGTGCAACCTGAAACTTCACTGCCGACAGCAAAAAAAAAAAGAAAAGAAAAAGGCTCTGCAGATCAGTTCACAGTTCAAATCAATTAAAGGCTATTACAGAGAGGACACAAATATGGGAACGCAGAAGCCAGACAGCAGAGAAATGCTCACAGACAGGTATCACCACAGACAGCTTACAATTTAGTGGCCACTCGCCCTTAGAAAATCCTGTTTAATGGCTTGACACCGATGAATAAACAAGCGTGAAGTCTTGAGGAGCTCAAGAAATCTTGACAGATGCGGAATACTTGAGATGTAAGGACTGGCTGTCTGTGGTGGCAGAAATGGAGGGGACACTCGAAGTCACTATTATGTATGAAGGCACAGTGGAAGCAGCAGAGAGCAACAAATCAATCTTCCCTGCTGGCGGCTCTAATCTCAAGGACACTCAGTCTCCATCAGAAGACTGCATTTGCCCTTGCAAGGCCAGACAGTGTGTGTGCTGAGCTCCATCCTGGGCATTCTCACACCCGCCATCCACACACACACACACACACACCAGTTTTGATACAACTGTACTGGTAAACACTCCAGTCTGCCTGCACACAGTGTGCTGCCACCGTTCTGCTGCCTGTGCCAAGCTCGAGGACAGGCTGACTTGCCAAAAGATCCTTCCCCACCCCACGCACAACATGGACCGCATTCGTCTGTATCTGTGCATCTACCGCACTGCTGATCTAAAGTCCACCCTAATCAGTGAACTTAATCTCCTCTTTCACTCGAACTGCACTGACCCCGAGAAACCGGACAGCAAAGACATGCAATCAAGCGCCCAACTGACCGTCTTTACCAAAGGAGAAATTATGAGTATTATATAGTATGGATTAGGCTTGTCTCCTAAAAATGAGGGTGAACAGCTCGAAGGCTGTTAAAGTAAACAAGCTATAGCTCTGACTGCATGCAGGGACAAACAGCTCAAAATAAAAATAATGAACAAGTAAACTGAATCTAAAAGTTTAGTAGTATGTAGAAATGCAAAATTCCAGATTTTTATATCTATCTATCTATCTATCTATCTATCTATCTATCTATCTATCTATATATATATATATATATATATTATTTTACAGATTTAAAATTTAAACATTAATGTTTTATATTTTTTCATTATTTTTCATTATTA
>JAUYWG010000022.1:5175960-5197372 GCA_034779775.1 Enteromius afrohamiltoni | reverse complement strand
AAGCCTGCATCTCTGATGGTATGGGGTTGCATGAGTGCGTGTGGCATGGGCAGCTTGCATGTCTGGAAAGGCACCATTATTGATAGCATCTGTAGCCGCGTTAATTAAAATACAACTTCAACTGTAGTGGGTTTGCATAAAGCTTCAGAAGGCTGAAATAATGCTTTTGTTCATTTGATTCAATGGGATGCGTCAATGAGCTCTTCACTGATTGGCTTGTGTGAGAACACGTCATGAAAAAAAAAAAATTAGATGCAAAAAAAAAAGAACGCAAATGAAAGGAACATCACATATTTGTGGCAAACACATCTCACATTTTGTGTCATTCGCATCGGCTGGCGCTAATTCACTTCTATTCCCACCTTTCTATTGGCTTAGTATGTGATCTACTCGCGAGAACAATTACATTCGCATATGGTATGAACACACCATTACTATGTCCTTCAGAATGTTAAGCACACTGCTCTGACCCTTCTTGGTACTGAGCGTACAAGTGCACGACGAATTTCACATCTGTGCTGTCCTGGAAGTTGAGCTCCTTAAATGCTCTGGTCTTTCATGGGGAGTGTTGCTCATCTCTACAGCTGGTCAAGAGCATTAAGATTGAGTGAACTACACATCCACTGAAGGATTGTCACCTTGGGGGAATGAATATCTTCTGAAAAAAATGCCCAATGCAGGGAATGAGGGAAGGGTAGCATCTTCTATTTCAAGTTTTTGCATTCCATCTCACAGTTGTGTGTGAACTGATGACAGCATTGATAAAGCAGAACTCCCTCCCACCTTAAGCACTCACTCATCCCTATAGAAGAGCTTTACTAGCAATGAACGTCCCTGTGGGAACCACTAGCAACCCCAGAAGTATGGATTCCCAGAAATTATTTAGCTAAATAAACTCTGGGAGTTTATTTAGCTTTGGCTACAGTAGGTAATTCTAGTGGTGACATCAAGCATGCATGTCACTTTAGGCTGCGTCGTACTCTTTGAGGTAAAGTGTCATTATTTCATAGCTTTTTCTTGCTCTGAGACACTTGCATGTTTTTTCTTCTGCTCTTCACGCCACTAAATGAAAACTCAAAGTGAAGACTATTATTTCAGGAGATCCATTGTTTTTGAATGTCAATGTTACTTCTGCTATATTTCCACACTTAAAACAATAATTTCCTCTTGTACCATTGTCCTCTTTTGTGCGTAGAAGTCAGTCACCTGGCAGTTCTCTCCAGATTCCACTGCTGCTAGCAGTCTGATTATGATTCAGTTGGCTACAGAACAATGTTAACTTTCAGGAAATTACTTGTCTTTAAAGGTTTTGGTTCAATATACTTACCTGCTGATCAAAAAACCTGCTGATAGCCTTAAACCAACACACATTTTTTGTTGTTGTTTTATTTAGTAACTTTCAGAAGGGTGTACTCATTAATACTCATTTCAAGCCCTCAAAAGACCCACAACGGGTGGTGTATTGCTGGCAGGGTGTAATACAGTATAATGTGGTTTCCACAGCTCAAAGGCAATGATCTAGTAATTCGATATAACAAATAAAAGTTCCCATCTACCTGCTTTTGTTTTTTCCCATCAGCACTTTTCACTTCGTAAACTTCGAGCAAAAGACTTTTGGTGCCCAAGCCTAACATGTATAAATGTCTGATTAGCCTTTAGATGAAAACTACAGTTCTGAGCTCATAGGACTTGTGATCTAAATTAAATCTGCACTAGGGGTCAGCCCAGCTACATTTAGACACTCCAAGGAGAAACTCGTAACTGGAAACTGGAACTGAACAAGTGACTTCTGAAGTTCATTCAGCCACAGGTCTCTCTTTTCACCACAGGTGCAGCCATTAGTTCGCAGGGCAGCACCGCACACAACTCTACTGGCATCTGCCATCCTCTGCATCCCGTTTCTGATGCCAAATCCTACTAAGTAAGCCAGGTGGTGAAAGTCACAGGTATAAGCCAGGCCACAGGGTAAGCTTTGTGTGTGACGAGTGTGGGATAGTGCTAATATATGCATCTTTGCTTCACTAAATCCTCAGCAGTAACTGCTATATACAGCTGTTACATTTCACAACACTGCGCATCAGGAAAGAATGTTTATGCTACATAAGATGGAGAATAACATCAAAATCAATGTTAAATTCGGCTTGTAACTCATTTGTGAAACAGCGTATTTATTTACAAAATGCAAAGTGAGCATTATATTCCTTTTTCTTCACATAGGTCAGTGCAATTTATTTGAACAACAAAAACCAAAATAATAATATATTATTAAAAACCTTTCAATTTTAAATGATTTTAAAATATATAAATGTTATATTCAATATATTTTAAAATTGATTTTATTTATACATTCAATTTATGAAGTATATAATAAAATATTGAATATATTTAACATTGTTATACTCATTCAATTTTAAGAAATAGTGAGAAAATGCTACAAAAAAAATTGATAGGAAAAAGTTGTTACATAGTTACATTGGTTAAAAAAAAAAAAACTATTTTAAAGAACAAAGTCGACAAACAAAGAGCGTCTGCAGTTGTTTTTTTTTCTTTTAACAGTCTTCTTAATTTAATTGTTTAATACAGTATTATGCCGACTTTAATCTCAATTTTTAGATATTGCTAGGTCCTAATCCTTTTTCATATAAAATATTTTTAATGTTTAAAATTTATTTTAAAATGTAAATTATTTGGTATAAATAATTGATCGTTTAATGGTTTCTGAAGGTCAGTGACCATGTACAGTAGACTGGAGTAATGGTTAATGAGAATACAAAGTAAAAATCTTTAAAAAAATAATTTATTTATATAAAATGAAAATATTTCACAATATTACTTCAGTTTTGCTGAAGTATATGAGAGAGAAAAAAAAGGAAAAAGACTTTTGACCAGTAATAACAATACAATCTAGATATTTTTAGACCTGTAAGCAATATCCAACACTAATGTTTTTTTGTTTTTTTTTAATAAACAGTAGCTACCTTTTTATGGTCAGCCCCTAAGATATATCCGATTTGACTGCCAGGGCATTGACTCATGCTGGAATAACTTGAGTCGGAACAAAGACGCACGTCAATCCACATCCACCCACCTAAAACACCCTGAAACCATCCTGCTTTATTCTCTTGCTCGTCTTCCCAACTGCCAGAGCGCCGGGTGCCATTTGAAGGCGAGGTGTAGCATTTGCACTGCCTTGATCATCAGTGTGTGTGTCCAAGCTCTCAGTGGGGAATTCTGGCCGGCATCTCTTCTGGAATTGGCAGCGCTATTTGTCAGACACAGAGAGCGACTCTTGCAGAGATGAGCATCTTAAAATGTCAACATCATTGAAAAGGCGCACAAATAGACCAAACATTTCATTTTTTAAAAAGTGATTTGCTTTTTTGCTGAAAAATAAGCAAAAGCCACTTTAAAATTGCCACAGCCTTTTTGCACGGCAGGACTTCAAGTCCAACTAGCTTTAATCACAGTGACGCGGTGAGTCATCAGGGAGACTTGACTCAAGGTTCACTGCGGGATTTTGCAGAAAATCTCACTCATGTTAACAGTCAAGCATGTGGCGCACCAATCAATAATAGGCTCTACAGTTTGAGCGAAAGGTCAGTCAACAACTTGCATCAAATTTTGGACATCGCTGAGATCAGACACTATGACTTCTTCAGTAGAGTAGATGCTGCTACTTCATTGCAGAATAAAGTGCTGAATAATGTTATTTATAAAATCACATCAGTGCAACGCATCCCTGGGGTACCGGTCTGACATTTGAGGCTAAAATCCACTAAGTGGTTCCATCGCCAGGGTGCTAAGTCGAGTCCGGCTTTCAGGCTACTGTGGAGGAAATGTTCTCTCGGTGAGGGGGAATCTATACACACGGGAACTGTCTCTGTCACTTTCATCGGCACAGCATGCTTAAATGGAGTCATCACCCCCACGAGAAGCCAAGTTGGGGAATGGGCTAAATCTACCAGACCAAGTCACATGTGATAAAAGAGGAAGATATGATGGAGACATATTTGATGCAGTTCCAGCTAAGGGCCATTTCCACTCACATACAGAAAAGGTAGGTAGGGAAGGAAGATGGACAATAACCCTTCTCCCTTCTAGAATAAACGATGGAGAAGATGGCCGCAATCTGAAGCAAGAGTAATTGGGTCAGTGACATGTGAGGATGTCCACAGTAAAAATCTGTAAATGTAAAAGTTTCAAAAACATCAACTTTTAATCTCTAAAAATTAACAAGTTGTTAAATTATTAATATGAGTTATGCATTACATTTGTAAAACCTAAAAAAAAAACCTTTGAAACTATAGAAGGGTTCAATTATTTGACATTTTAATAAAGTAATAACTAGGGACTCCCCTAATAATCAACAAAACGTTAGGCGCTTAATTTGAGAAACAACATTTATGACAAAAGATGGCCGCCGAGTCACATGACTTGTCTAAAAGAGAAAAATCCTTAGTGTCTATTTACACAGTAATGAGGGCCTGCCTATAATATTGTAATATTTATTTTAAGACAACAACAGCTGAAAGGGTATGAACAGAAATTAATAAAAATAAATGAGATAATTTCATTTTCACTGAAAGGCTTTTTTCTTCATCACAATATCAGGACAGTAGTATACACATATACATGTATATACATCAACTTTAATTTAGGTTATAAATTAATAGCTTTTTTTTTTTTTTTTGAAATTCACATAAATCTTTTTTTTTTTTTTTCAAGAAAATAAGAGCTGACTCAACGGTTACAACTTTCTAAAATCAAAAGAGGTTCATCTTTAGACAAACGCCACCAATAACCTTAAGTTGAGGTTTTTAGGATAAAGCACAACAAAGCAAGAAAAATGAACCCAATTTGACAGGTTAGATCCATATCCTAAAGATTATCTCTCATGACAATATTTCTCAAAACAATTACGCGCAGACTGAATCAATGGAGAAAATAGAGGATTAGGTGGAAAAAAAGCAGGGATTCTTTTTGTTTTGCGTCAGCGCCGAGCTTTCTGCGTTGAAGGATGGCTCCCAGGGGCAAGGCCTGTAGGCCTCATTCCCCCCACAGCACGCAGAAAATTCCTAATAGTACCGCATATTATGAGAGCGGAACAGACTGCTCAGCGAATTAGATAATTGAGTTGAACAGCAGCTGGGGAGGAAAAGAGCAGGAGAGCAGCGGTAGCATCTCTGCTGAACGTTACAAGGGGGAATACATTTCCGCCCATCATCCCAGTCGATGGCTGGTCCTGGTCTCCACTCTACTTGGAGAACATTTGAGAACTTGAAGCATGCTAGCACATGTGGCCTGCTGGTGATTGCCCTGGATTGTGAAGAGAGCGTTCAGAGATTGTTGAGACGGCTTATTGTTCTGGGACTGTGAAAAGAACATGAGGGGCTGCCAGGAAAACAGGGGGATGTTTAATTGTGAATGAGTGAGTATGTCTGAGAATGTTAGTAGCATTACCACTGCAACGAGCAACAAACTGCAAGCATGTGGAGCCCATAAGAGAGACTGATCGATACCAGGTGCTTGTTCCATTTAGGCTGCCCAAAAAGGACATGAGCTAAAGTTAAAGCACCTCTATGTCTGCTGAAGTGGGTCGAAGCACCACTCCTGTTGCTTTGCTGCAACCGTGCCGACTCCGCAGGTCAAAAGGAGGCTGTGTGGAGTTGGCAGGCAACCTGCTTCTTGTCTCCCAAGGTGCTGGGAAATGAAAGAAGGGTGTTGGTCTCCAGGCGGATTCGATCAATCAGCAGTTAGAGGGCAGTGGTGCAAGACACACAGAGGGGGCGTGTAGCGAACAGAATTGAGCGAAGATGGGCATGTGTATACACACACACACACACTGAACTAGGATGCGGAGAATGATGGCCACAACGGCAGCATATTGTAAGAGCTAATGTGCACATAGAAGACCTTAAGAGTCAAAGAGACACAAAATCTAAATCTAAAAATCTAAATTCATGTATAAAAAAAACAAAAAAACAAAAAAAAAAACACACAACCCTTAAAAAACCTCAGGATCAACCAGTTCGTCACATACATCAAATAACCAAAAAAGTAAACCAATATTCTACAATGAATGCCAAAAACATGTAACCAACTTAAGCAAGACATAAATTATCCATATGATGGACAATGACTAATTTATTAATAATAATAATAATAATAATAATAATAATAATAATATCATCATCACTTCTACAATATTATTTTAATAACAATTGCTTATAACAACAACAACATTCATCTATTAATCATAACACAATTCTAAAAATATATATTGTTTTTGCTATTGTTAATAAGAATTTATTTAATGAATACATTCATTTTTAGCATTTGATGTCATGGTTATTCAAAAAACCATATCTTACGGTATTATTCGATTTTTTTTATACATACGTCATTATTATTATTATTATTATTATTATTGTAAGTACCTAAAATCTAATTCATAATTATTGTAATAATAGTAAATATAAAAAAATGTTTTATTGCAGTATACTACTATTTAATTATTAAGTTATAAATATATATGCATTGTTTATTTATTTTGTGATACCTGCCTTATTATTATTACTATAAAAAAAATAATGTAAGCACTGCTTAAAATCTAAGTGTCATAATTATTGTAATTATAGTGCAGATTAAATATGAAAAAAATGTGTTAATTTAATACAGTATTATAATATATATATAATTATATATATCAATATATTATATAATTATAAGTCATTGTTATGAAAATATCCAGACCGAGTCCACAGCTCCAGTTACAGCTCTTTAAAACAACCTTAAAATTTATAAATCCAACATTGCATGCACAAAAATGTTTACTCTTATCCATATTCTGCTTTCAATCTGCACGTAGAGTACATAAACAGGCAGTGGTTTAATACACATTTCTGTAGGTAGAGTCTTTTCAGTAATTACGTTTATGTACGATTAAGATCATACATAAACAGATAAAGGACAACAAAAGCTTGGTGGGTTATCTCGCTTTTCCGTATGGCTCAGAGTGAATGTTAATGCCAGATGCTGTTGTAAGCGATCCTGCCGGTTCCTGCATTTCGCAGGACCCAGGACCACCTGAACCATGCGTGGATGCTGCTTTGTCAGAAACATCTCTTTCAAGTGTGGAATTGCGATGATTTGGAAGCAGGATGACTCTGGAGTGTGTCCGGTACAGTCATCGGAGGTCCCGGCCAATTTGCAGCTGTCAGCTGTTTGAAATCTCACCTTCATTTTCTTTGACAAAGCAGCACAAGTCATATACTGAGCCCAGACAATGTTACATCCACAGAGAATCATTCCGAAAAAGGGAAGAGACACAAACCTCACCTTGACCACTGCTGAGACAATCACTAAATAGAATGAGATATCAGGAGAGAGAGAGAGAGCAAAAACAGGATGACCGAGAGAGTAAACCAGTACTGTTTAAGCATCACGGTGAATTTGCTCAAAAGGCTGTTTCGTTAGTATTCATAGACATGATCCAGGCGCCCTCCGCAACAGTTGTAAGTTTGCATTTACATTTAAAAACACTCACACAAAGGACGAAGACGGCACAAGTCTAGTGCTCTTGGCACTGCCATGGTCTAAAGCAAATGATCTTGGGCACATAATTAACCGTATTTGCATGGGTGCAAGAGAACGACTGTTAAAAAGGATCCATTGAGGATGTTTAGATGCTTATCTACTAAAATTGTTGTTGAAACCACAAAACGGCACAGTGTGTTAGCACAGGTTCTATGCCCACTGTTTGTTTACAAAAGGCACTGTGGGTATATAATCATGAGACTGTATCTTGTTGATTTACAAATGCTACATTCACATTTTCTTATGTTTAATGTTATTAAAAGATTTCACCAATGCTGCATTTATCTTATAAAAATACAGTAAAGCAGTAAAAATAAAATTGTATTACAATTGTGACCGCAAAGCTGAAGCTCTAGCATCATTACTCCAGCCTTTAATGCCACATGCTTCAGAAATCATACTAATATGCTGATTTGGCACTTGAGAAATGCATTACCAATGTTGAAAGCTCGCCATTAATTACTTAATTATAAATAGATATAATCAAAAATGCCCATTAATTATAATTAAATGTGTTATTCCTGTATAAACGTAATTCTTAAAAATATACCGACTTGTGAATAGTAGTGTGTGTATATATTTCTATACACTTTCTATGAACCAATTCCATAAAAGCTATCCTCTGTAGCATCTATTCTTTTCTGCCTCCTTAAAATGAGTCACTTGTTGGGTTCCTCATTTGCAAGTTGCTTTGTATAAAAACGTCTGCTAAATGAATAAAATGCAAATTATTTGTATTTTTTGCATTTTTTAAACTTGCAAAACAGGTGTGTAATAGTAAACACAAAGCAGACACAAATGAAGTCAGTGTTTGCCGTCAAGCAAGTCGAGCTCCAGCTAAGGATCAAGTGTTTAGTCACAGGTCAGAAAATACCTGAATTAATTCAAGAATAAGTCTTCATTAGGTACAATTAGATTCCACAAAAGGCGGAAAATCTCCAGATCTTGCCAAGCCATTTCACATGGAGTTAATGTCAAGCCACGACTTGTTATCTGGCATAGACCAAGGTTGTGGTTCCCAAAAGAGCTGTAAACCTAAGCAGATCTTAGAAACCATTGGTGCCAGCGGTTTCTACCATCTACTTAGGCTTCGAACACATCCTAGATTCTGATGAATGTGTCTAAACAGCAAAACATATTAGACAGCACTTTTCGCTTTCTAAATCTGCTCAACTGGCCTATATCTCGCAGTTAGTATTTATGTTAGGTAAGATAACAGTATCAAATTCAGCATGGAGAACTCTGGTATGGCTACTAAAAACATCAGAAATTCTACATGCAAATTATGGAGAAAGCACACTAGTTGAAATGTTGCTATATATGAGTGTTAACAGCTTATTATATCAGTTTTTTTAATTACATCTTGACATATATGCAGTTTAATTTCACTATGAAGTATAAGGGAAGCAATAGGTTGTAAAAATAAATTGCAAGCAGGCCTACTCCAGTTGCTCTAACAAAAATCACACTTTCTTAATGAGAGGAAATAACACGTCTGTGCTTCATGAAACTAAGACAAGCTCATGTTAGCCCATCACGACGCATCTAGAGCGATGCCTTTTTCACTTATTAATAATTCACTTCTGCCAATGGCCCTCAATTATTCATGAAAGTTTATAATTCATCTTCCACCTTCACTTCTATAAGGTGGAAAACAAAAGCGGAGTTGATGTAAAGATCAGTGACGCCCGTAAACATCACATCACATCACCATCAGGCCCGCATCAAGTACGCATCTCTATGAGACTGACTGTGCAGCTGTGTAACAAAAGCATAAACACCTGAAAATGTTTAGCAGTGACTATTTGAGGCATTTTAACCTAAATTATCAAATACAGCTCACAGCAAAACAACAGACTGGCAGAATTTCAATTTGGTAAGGAATCCAAGGTTTCATTTTTCATGCATTCCCACAGGCAGGAGTGTGAACCGCGTGAGGGATACAGTCGGGCTCTTCTCCAAATCTTTGTGGCGGATCAGAAGCACTGGTAACTGTCATCAGTGTGACTCGTGTGCCTTTCTGTCTCTCTCTGAATACAGAAGGGAAATGCTTCCTACAGGATGCTTTAAACCCTATTGCAATGCAATACTTCAATACAGACTTCTCCTTAAAATTTGCCATTTTTTTAAATAGAATAATGGAGCATGGTCAGGAAATCATACCTGCAAACGAAAGGTCCGCTGATTTAAAAAAAAACAAACAATCGAAACAGTCTCCAAAATATCTGGGTTTCAGGTTTTTAATAAAAGATTTTTGTCACTTTTGGGTAAATTCAAACATACATACAGCCCTTATAAAGTAGGGGGAGAAAGAATATTCTTGAGAGTATTCATGTGACTACAGTGACCATTTGAGGACTTTAAAATGCGTTTACTCAGTGTTGTGTCCTTTGACAGGGAAGCAGCTGGTGCCAGCACATTACAAGAAACGGCAAGACCACACAACAACGTTCCAACTGGTAAAGCAATAAACCCTGACCGCCTCCCATCTTACCTCTGGTTGACAGTGTGGTCCTCCCAGAATCTCATCAAAAGTGGCTCTGCTCGTCTGAGCTAGGGATCTGCAGGTGAGTCTTCAGAGACGCTGCAGGCATTCCTGTGAAACGAATCAGAGCACATCGATTAACAAAGCAATAACAGGAACAGGCAGGGGAGAATATAAGGGACACACTGGCGGGTTTCAGACAGATTACCATCCAGGTTTTCTGCAGAAAAAACAGGCCTTGCGTAGATTCAGTCGATTACAGTAGCAAGACGGTTTTAGTGTGCATCAAATAGGGACATTAGATTACAGATCACTGTGTTTCCTGTACAGCCAGAGATAAACAGTTTAAAATTCCTTTTTTATTAAGCAGTAGTTTACTGACTAAACCATAGCTCTGTCAATACTTCTGCAACACACTACTTTAAACTGCAGTTTATGGGAGAAAAGATTTAAAGCACTTCCACTTCTGGATGCAAAACAGTTTAGAAAAATGTATACTTTAGTCAGAATTACTGCACTCCTATTCTGATTTCCTCGGACTATTTAAAGTTTAATAGAGACTCATTGGTGCCAAAAGCCGTTATGCCAAATGGAACGAGACTGTGACTTTTACTGATAAGCTTACAAGCCAAAGATGTAATTTATTCACTGAAGAAAACTAGTCATAAATGTATTAAACACAGGCAAAACGGCCAGTCACTTTAATCTTCACAGTTTATGGGTTCATTTGAAGCTCCTAATATAAAGCATGTCTCATGTTCAGAACGACTTGGATTGTGAACTTTTCCTTGCTTATTTTTCAGATGTGTTTGCAACATCAAATTATTGTTCATATAAGATAAGGGCTGTGTGATAGCCTATCTATGATATATTTTTTTCATCAAAATAGTGGTTTTGATTTGAAATACGATTTCATTCCACACACTTTTTACATTCAGAAACGCATTTCATTATTTATGAATCTGAAAAGAAAACCAATTATCAAAAAGCTTGAACAACATGTCTATCGAACAGACATGAGATAAAAATGTCTCTAAAAGAGACAAAACATGGTATCTGCTATTTCTTAAAGAATTTTAAAGAAGGCATAAAGTATGGTGTGCAATCCTAAAACAAAAACCGCTCAAAACTAGGGCTGGGCGATGTCTACTCCTCGATATACTATTTTTTGATTCGCTGTAAATCTCCTTCACCTATTTTCAAATGGAACGGGAGTTAATACACAGAGCTGTAGATCACTGACGAGCTACGCAATATTGGGTTCAGTATCGCAAATGACGCAAACGCTAAAATTAACACAATATTGCGTTGTCAGTGATCTATGGCTTGCAAAGTGTTACATTAAGCAGTTTCCTCCGATTGGTACTGTTTTTAAAGAAAACGAAATGAAGAAAATTTTAAAACGTGCTTAATAGAACTAGCAAATCCTTGATCATGATTTTGGCTAAAAGAGATAGCCAATATATTTTTGCCATATCATTAAAACAAAACTGCATGCATTCATTTTGCGTGCATTCAGTCGCTCTTGACAAACCAAGAGACCCATACCAAATACTGATGTTTTAAAACAATTTTCTGTGGAACATAACGATATTTGATTCAGCGTGTGTTTTTTATTTATACATCACACACACACAAAATCTATTTCTCTTAGTTGCACAGAAAAAAAAATAAGTCATTAACATGTTTTGAGCGGCATGAGGGTGAGTAAATGATGACAACTACCTCTTTAAATGACCATGCCACTCCATAAGAAGATTAACTAACTAACTAAATAACAGCATGGGTGAGTCACTGCTGTTCACTGTCTGGCTGAAGTGGCAGAGTGCATTAAGAGATCATTTAGAGTATCTAAATCCAGTTACTGCCCCCAAAAACCAAATCAGTGTGCTTCGAGATTTATTATATGAATAATTCAAACAGAATTTGATGCTCTACGGCTCCGGCAACCATAGGTCAATTTATCCGGTTCCTACCAGAGCAGACAGGGAACTCGCGGCCTGCAAAAACTCTTTAAATTGAGCTTTCATGCATGAGCTACAGTGTGCATTGTAGCCCCCGACGGGAGAAAACAAGAACAAGGAGCTCTCACAAATGGAGTAAACTTCACATCAATATTAGTGCTGAGACGTGTGCTTTATCTCGAAAAAGATACATTATCTTAGCAAGGCCACATTACAGCAGCGGGAGGGGAAAAGTGCTGAATCTGAGCAGTTGGATTGGAGCCACCAAGGGATTGGCAATGACACAGTGGCAGCTTTGGATTCCTGCCAACTGGTTCCTCTTAAAAAAAAAATAAATAAATAAAAAAAGGAAGACCTGTCATCCTGGCAAAGAGGCAAGAGAACCAACATGCTTTCCCAGTTATGTTCCAAAAGGGTTAACATAATACCAATCTGTCCAACTGATGCGAGATATCCAGCAGAATGCTGACGCACGGGCGCTCAAGCGCAGGGTATCGTTCTCTGCTCTAATGACCGCTTTCTAATCAAGAGGCTCGTGTGAAGAGGTCTTGAGTGGAGGATTACAATCAGGTGTGCACAAAATCAGCACCGGGTGCTGTCATTGGACCTGAGGAGTGACAGGCGAGAGCACAGACAGAAAGAATGGTTTTTGCAGCTGTTCGGGGCCAAGACCTCTTATATCTCTGGCTGGCAAGAGCCACTTTAAAAGAGCATCAAAACACAGTGTAGGTGAGCACAAGGAATGGAGCCAAAAATAACAACTTCACACTTCACTGGTGCCTGTCTGAACAGCTGAGGCCGTTCCTCACCGGCTCACACAACTGCTGCATGCTCGCTTTCTGGACAAATGCAAATCCGTGGGTTATTAAGGGAGCTCACGAGTTCCTAAGCCCTCGCAGACTGAGCATGAAACTTTATGAAGGATTGTTGCACGCCAAAAATCTGAAAACTGAAAATAAACATGCAAAATCCTAATTCCGAATTAGAAAAAGAAGCCACACCACCTGTAGATCTCAGCACCTCAGTAATACCTGATCGCTGACAATATAATAATAAGCCTCATTACAAGTATGATTGCTGAAGGGTGGCAGGTAGTATATATATATTTGACCTACCTAAAAACTTTGCATATCCATTTTTAAACTAGAAAAACTATCTCGAACACTTGTGTTTGTCACTGACCTATCAGCATCAAATTCCTTGCAAATAGTGTGTCAAAATGACTCCAAATTTCCAAATATGATTTGCTGTCATAAGATAGTTTAGATAGAGTATAATACAGCGAGAGGAGGACAACTCTCCCAAAATGGCTGCACATTTAAAGTAAATTTATCAAATTCATGCCTTCGGCCCATCATCTCTTTTCCTGTGCCTCTTGCCAAAACAGAAGTTGCTTTGCTCTTTATCAGTTCATATCCCTGAAGCCAGGATATCACTACAGAACCACATACCACAATGTAGCTATTTCCCCTGCTCCCCCGCGCGCACAAATGCCAAGACGTAAGAGAAAAAGCATTCACTAAACAGCTGCTCAAAACTTTTATGGTGGTTTTGTTATCTAGAGCCCTTTTTTAACAATGACAACAGTGAAGTATTACCTTTAGAAAAAGGCATTTATGCTTTTCTGCATCAGACAGAAAATCATTTAAAAACTGACAAAATGTCACAAACATTTTCCCTGGGCTACGACTTCAATATTCCATCAACAGCGCAGCAAGATTTCCATTACGCTTCATTATTTTGTGACCAGGGGACAGCTGACAGCAACTCAAGGCATTGAGTTCCTATACCATTCGATACTGTGCATTTAAAAGGTTTGTGTTTAAAAAAAAAAAAAAAAGTTTGAGGTAAGCAGCGACACCGAATTTAACATGCAGAGGTTAGTCAATCACAAAAGATTGATTCACAAAGCAAAACCTTTACTTCTAAGGGTTAAAACGAGATATGAACATTTTGATAAAGCTAAATTGGTGCAAGAAACTGTGGCATAAAAAGTAATATAAAAATAAAGATTAAAAAAAAAACAAAAAAACTAAGCACTATACAAAAGAAGAAGAAAAAACAAATCACAAAATGAAACAAAAACAGAACAAGACGACTTTATATTTAAATATTTTTGGAAAAGCTGTACTCTTTAAAATGTGTAAAACGTTACAGCAGTTATGTCATGTACACCAGTGAACTGACATGGACTAAAAGCCACCAAACTATCATGAGGTATCTCTCACTCTCAATTTCATGAGGTATCTCTCACTCGGCAGCGTGCTGCAATAACTAGTTTTACCTTCATAGCAGCCTACAGGTTGTGAACAGACGGAATTAATACGTTTCGTAAACATTATGTCTTGGGTCATTGCACAGAGAGCTGGTCCAAACTTTCTCGGTGCAAGATACCCATCTTGGACATCAGTGGAGAAGTAATGGTTTTCACCCCCTAAATCCGGGTTGGAATGCAGCTCACAGCTGTCTGGCTGGATCAGCAGCTGAAGAGGCTGACAGAGCGGGAGGAGCTGGAGCCCTGACAGCTCTGGATCCTTCTCCACGGCGGACCCTGGCATGACTCCAGGTCCTTTCCCAAACCCAGGTGGTGGCTTATGAGTGCACTGAGATGCAGCACCCTTTCAGCATTATGCTGGAGCAAAGAAACCCACCCTACGAAAAAGTCTGAAATATGACGTAAATTATGGCACATCTATTATCATTTCATTCAAGACCCCGTCTATGTCAGCCAGCCAGATAATGTTAACAAAGTTCACAACAATAATGTTCAGTACATCACAGAAAACCAAATGTTTAAGTTGGCAAGGCATAAAAACACATGTGCATGATCAGTGAATGCAAGATGTAGCGACAGTGGCCCAATGAGCCAAAAGAAACCCGTAACTCTCGAGCTTGATTTGTAGACTTAAAATTCAAATTGTCATGATTCTGCATTGCATTAATGCAAACAAACATACAAATAATTCACGTTAGGGCTGCGCGATTTGGGAAAAATGTCACATTGCGATTATTAAGGTCAAAATTGCGATTTGTGATTGCGATACGATATATAAGTGGTTGGACTCAAGTTGCTTGTTATTAAGGTAAAAAAAAATGCACACACAGATTACTAATAATGCTGAAATCTGTATTTTTCAACTGACATACAGTATACAGTGCAATCTAGCAACAACTAATTAAAACTAAATTACATCTTTACATTATTTACTAAGCAACATCTTTACATTATTGAATTAAATTAACATTAAAATAAATTAAAAAGTCAAAAGTACAGATAAATAAAACAAATACCCATTTTTACATTTTTACATGTTGTCCAAAAACATTTAAGCGGGATGTAACATATACTTTGTATATTTCTTTTGGTATCTCTTGTCCAGTGTGCCAATCATTTTCTTAAATCGCTTTTTGCTAAAAGTGTGTTCACACCTGAGGCGACTTGGGCGAATATATCTCGCTGTTCGCGTGTAGTTGGACACTCGAACATGTCGAGTTTACTCCGGTTTCACGCTGCGTGCGTGAGCAGGACGTAAGCAGCACGTTTTTTTTTTTTTGCCGCCCATGTTAACAGATGAGAGCTTTCACTTAACATGTAAATCACTCGTGCTTAACGCTTCACTTGTCTTGTTACGTCCACAAATGCATTTGTTTATTTAATATAATCCCAACGTTTGTAATCGCATAGGCTGACATTGCGATTGCGATATGATTAATCGTGCAGCACTAATTCATCTTAATTATTGTTACTAACAAAATTATAAATGTAAAAACAAGGATAGACAAACTTCTCAAACAGTCATAAAAGATATTTAAAAATGTTTCTTATATTCCTATTTAAAATGTAACAAACATAGTTTTTAAATGATAAAATGGTAAACCATTTTCAGCAAAAGCATAAAAGAAACAAAAAAATGTTATGTATTAAAAATACTGAATTAAAAATATTAATTAAAAATTATACCTTTTAATAAAAATAAATTAAAAAAATAATATTAAAATGCATTTAAAACACTGTTTTCTTATTCACATTTAAATAAAAAGGTAAAATAGAATTTGGCAAAAGTGCAAAAATACTGAATGTAATAAAAATACTTAATCTAAAGAATATTCTAAATGTTTACTAAAAATACACTTTAAATGCATTTAAAATTATGTATTAATCCATATTGCATGTGATGTGTGTGATGTTGTTTGAAGTCTTCTGAAAGCTTTCTGTAACGTCTTTTGATCTGTCACATGACAAAATACTTTATATATAAAAATAATTACATTTTTGTAAGCTCTCACACAAAGCTAGCAACTTGGTGCAAGTCATAAGATCTTGACATTCTTTATTCTTTCATGTACCATAAATGAAATCAAGCTGATTTTGAACCTCAATCTGTTTAACACATCTGGAAGGTTCTTCTAATTAGATTATTCTACAAAACCAGAGCCACACTTAGAAACTGCATCAATGAGACTGAATTACAACGTGCATTTGAATTAATTAGTGATCAAAGGCAGAGAAACAAGCCAAGAAACAAACTGCTTTTATTTTCCCACCTTTGATAGGTACAGATGAGAAAATGTGAAATTAGAGAAAAGAGAGGGAAATGTGATTGCAAAAAGATGCAATCTTTTAATTTGCCTAAACTATTCCTTTAATACCTAATGTTCTTAAGCAGAAGTGGTAGATCCAGGGCATCTAATCAAACTGTAACCTTGAAGAGTTTGCCGTCAGACAAGCAGGACTCTCTGTTGGGAACCACACATGAGATAAAGGCTAAATATGCTCACTGATTACCATCACCCAATAATGGCTCCGCAGTAGGAGGGTTTTGTGTAGGTAGGTGCACATCTCTGGAGAGGAATTCAACTAAAGAACCACCTCCAGACTGCCATGAATAAAACCTCCCCAGACTAAAAGGGGTACGCGAGTGCTCGCTTTTGAATTCTTTTGCAGATCGCCCCTCAATTTGGACTCTTTTTTTATTAACCAAAAAGGCTTTTGAGAATCGCAAGTCTTTTTGGCAGAGGTACTTTGGCTAATGCTCTCAAGAATCGCCCCTCATTGCTGGCATTCACAAACAGCAGGCACCTGACTAGTGGGTGGTGAAAAATAAAGCTAGAACAGTAAAAGCTTGGCTCTGTTATGATCCCTCATGCATCCAAAGTGGTGTGATGATAATGGTCCGACGGATTTTAATCAATTGCTCAACAGACAGTAATGTATAGCTGCCCGGCGATGGCATGAACTTCAAACCACAGCTTCTCAGAGCATATTTGAAAAGCATAAGCTCCAGCAGGATTTCAGAGACATGCATATATGCATACAAGCATAAATATGCAGACGCATGCCTGCACGAGTATAGTCAAGGGATGCATGATATATTAATATCATATCCATCAGCTGATAGAGTTTTTTATTTATCAGCTTTGGTTAATACTGGATATTTAGTTGTGATTCATTTCTGTTCATTCCATTCATTGTCATTCATTTCCTCCATTCGTCTTCATCTAATGCTCACTTAAAGGCTATCTTTAACAATCTTAAACTCAAAATGTACATTTTGATTTTTGAAGCCATAAATGACATTTTGACATTTTGAAGCCATAAATGTAAATATTTTACGAAATTTTCGAAAGTTTCAGGGTTTTTTTTTTTTTAATGGGAGGATAAGGTATGCGTCAGGTATGTATGATTACATTTTCAGAAATTATGGATTGCACAAAATTTACCCTTTGCCCGAAGAGCCAGGTCTAATGTTTTTCTTATATAAAGAGGTTGCATTTGTTTATTTCTGTTACTTCTCACATTTTTTAAATCGACATCCATCTTTTGGAAAGATAAATATAAGACAGGAAACCAACTAAACCCTGTCATGTCAATATCCCCCAGCATTGACAGAATAGCTTTATGTTTTCACTCTTATTCGGTGACTGAACATCTGGACCAAAACACGGAGAAGAAAAAGCAGAAACAAGTCTCTATGTTAAATAACGCAATAATTAAGCATTAAACAGCATAAAAATCACAACATTACTGAATGAAATGTCAACTCAGGAAGTGGCATAGAAGTGTGTAAGATAAGATACCTTATGTTTGGATAATCATTCTCAATCTGATCTAGAAGTTATCTTTGACCAAAACACGATGTTGTCAAAAAATTGTCTTTCCCCTCCATTGAAGCTTCTCAAGTATTGATAGAAAAAGAACGCATGAAGCTGGAATAAAACTACTTTTTTATTATTATTTATTAACGCAGAGGCTCTGTTCTTACTTTTGATTATTTATATTACCTGTTCAGATATTAATACAACAAAATGTTCTGGGAGCCATGCAATTTTGTGCAAATGATCAAAAAAGCTGGTGGTTGCTGGCAACTAAAAAAATGCCGGTTAAAGAGTTAAATATGATATTTAAATAAATGTTGATTATGTGACTGACCACATGAGAAGTGCATTTCCAGATTTGCAGGATCCCAAAACTCACATACGTTTCGTCACTGAGAAAAGCCATGCAAATTCATTTTTACAGACGTCCCCATGAGAAACAATTACCATCCGAATAGGGCTACTAAACGAGAACTCCATGCTGCACTGAACAGCCTCCTTGACAAACTATCTTCCATTTCTATTAGCTAATGGCAGTGGCTCATGGAGGAATTATGGGAACTGGTCTGCAGATGACCGTAAGCTGGTCATCTCGACTCCATCTCCAAAGAAGCCTGTATTATCCGCTCTGATGATCTGGTTTATCAGGTGCTCTCCTCTGACCTATGGTAATTTAGCAAATAGAATGAAAAAAAAAAAACTAAAAAACATTTGTGCTTTTTATATAATTTTATACTGATGATAAAATCACAAATTTAATCTTATCCAATCTTTATCGTATCAAACCCTGTAGTCCTCATTTATATAAAACCAATCTTTCAACAGGGAGCAAAATGACTGACCCATCTGCTTTCCCAGCACCATCTGTGCCCAGGACAGTGAGCGTTTGACAGAGTAAAAGATATCGTGAGAAATGCTGCTTGTCATCTTCGTGAGCTAACAGAGACGTCTACAAAGAGACACGCAGGCTTCTTCTCTTCCTCTCAGCCTACATTTGTCCTAACAAATACAGACAGTGGAGGAAAGGAAAAATTACCCACGCGAGTTTGATGCTACGTATCGGATTTGCCTCTGGGTTCCAAGCAGTAGAAAGTGGAACAAAGACGAGCACGTAAAAAAAATTCAGATGGGGAAATGAAAGCTGCCCGTGTGACAGCAATTGGGAAACACAAGTTGGTGAGGAGAAGATTGCGGTAAAACTCACACGGCTATCCAAAATAATTTCATTTTTAAGGCACAGCCAGGAAAGGGGTCCAATAGGAAGCAGAAAAGCATGAATGGAAATGTGTTTGGAGCAGGGGAGTTAAATCCTAGCACTAATCAATCCTGAATATGCATAAACATGAGGTCCTTAGAGATGCCCCTAGTGATAATTATATAGAGCTAATGAAAAGATCAGAGGAAGAGACACAATGATGATACAACCTTAAAGATCTCTTGAAGCAATATGAGGTCAGGAACTTTGCTTTAAAGCAACAGCAACTCTAACTGCTTTCATTCATTTTAAGACCACCAATTTACAGGAATAAAATAACATTGTGAATATTAAAAAATAACTTATTTTTATTTGAATTTGACTCCAGTCTTGTCAGTGTTATAAGATCTTCCAGAAAAATCAATCTAATATGCTGATTTGATGCTCAAAAAACACTACTAATTTCTAATTATTAAAAAAAATAATAATGAAAGGATATACATCAAAAGAAGAGCATTTATTTAAAGCAGAAAAGTAACATTAAAAATGGTAAAAATTAAATTGTGATCAATTTATTGCATCTGTGTGGAATAAAAACATTCATATAGTACTAATATTTTGTTAAGAATATATGAATTATTATCATAATTATTATTATTGCCCCAACTTCGAATGACAGTATATAAGCAGATTTACTTTCTCCATTTAAA
Source organism: Enteromius afrohamiltoni (assembly GCA_034779775.1). NCBI lineage: Eukaryota > Metazoa > Chordata > Actinopteri > Cypriniformes > Cyprinidae > Enteromius > Enteromius afrohamiltoni. The sequence continues at coordinate 5,177,326 of JAUYWG010000022.1, read as the reverse complement.
ATAATGTTTTCATCATTGCCAATAAGAAGAAATATCACAGCGTATTAGAGTGATTTCTGAAGCATCACGTGAAACCAAAAACTAGAGTAATGTCTGCTAGAAATAAATTACATTTTAAAATGCACAAGAGACTTCTTCCCAAAACCTCAATTATTTCAAACTTAGACCCGTAATGTAGCTCCTAAAGACTTTCAGGATCATGTGGATCCCTTTGTTAACTCAAAGGACTGACGCCAAGGCTGCTGGGTTCTATCCTGAAGTAAAGGAAAGCTGCTGGAGCTCAGGGGCTTCTGGACTTGAACCTCTGCCATTCCCTTGTCTCGGCTCCCTGTTTCAATGCTGTTCTCCGTGACAAAGCGGCCTTTTGTCGGCTCTCCACCAAAACAACGTGGATGGGGGAGAAAAACAAGGCAGTCATTTTGCCACTGCTCTTGACTTCTGAACTCAATTCCTCTCCTCTGTGAAAGTAATCAAAACCGCCTCCGTGCCAGAAGGGTGTAACGACCCTCCAAACTTCAGCTGATACAAGTGAGCAAATGCTAAGGAAAACAACGCAGCTGCAATGCCCGAAAGCAGCAGGCTGCTCTGTGAACTTCTCATGGGTTGCGATGCATATAATTCATGTCTTACGAATAAAATATTTCTGCAGAAGCGAGGAGCTCAGGCACTCTCGCATTTGATTGAGATTACGAATCTGCGCTTTTGTCACTGACCTTTCCAGACATGCTCAAGATAATTTCATTCTTCACAGTCTCTGAGATGTGTAAACAATGATGCAACTTCATGGAGAAAATATAATTCGAATATGTGGCAATACAAAATGCTGTTTTTCCTTTGGCATAGTTTATGCAGTAGCAAAGCTATTCTGATTTGCTGTGCCATTGTTAGAACTGGCCGGGACTCAATTAAAAAAATTAATCTAATTAATTAGAGGCTTTGTAATTAATTAATCAAAATGAATCGCATATAAATATTTGACCTGAGAACAGTGAGAAATAAGTTTTTCTCACTGCTCACAGCTCACAGCTCGTCAGTGAACAATGGCTGTGTGTATTATATGCGGCTCAACATGAAATCACGCAGCTGATGGAATTTACCGCTGATTACAGGACCCGCTTTACTGAAAAACGCGCAAACATATCGGCCAATCCAGATAGGTACATCCCCACCTTTAAGTACATTCAGAACATAACGCTAGTTGGTGCTCCAGTATAATCAGTCCGCCGAAACTCATCCAGTGAGAAACATTCCGCGGTGCAAAAATAAGTGCAATTAAAATAGGCAAAAAAAAAAAAAAAAAAGTATGCATTATTTTTGTGTAATTAATTCATCTAAATTAACGCTTTAAAGCCCCGGACCCAATATA
>JAUYWG010000022.1:5143772-5160034 GCA_034779775.1 Enteromius afrohamiltoni | reverse complement strand
TGACTGACAGCGCGAATAGCTTCAGCGATTCCTTATAGTACAAAATCGCTCAGTCCCATCGCGGATTTCTCAAGTTCTTTCGAAAATAAAATTGCTGCAACCTATTTCTTTATATTTGCTTGGCGAAATTGCTTGATTTTCATCATACATTTCACACAATTATAAATAATCGTTTAATATTTTTTTTAGTTCATTCAGTCACTGGAAAAGACGCCTAGTTGGTACGACAGGGTCACAGACCATTTTCTTGAAAGGGAACGTAGGGCAGAAATTACTTTTAAATAAATAGACAATTGTATGATGTAGGCCGAAAATGAGCTTCCTCTATTTGACAGACCAGTAGCCGCCACTGATATTATGCTATTGCTCGTCCTACGTTCCTTTGTACATCCTAGGACATGACATATGTTGACTCCATACACATTGCAGTCAAACCGCAGCTTTAGTGAGTTATGCAAAATACCAAAAGTGGATCTTTGAATTGCAATAACATTACCACAGTCCATTTCAGATACATAGATGAAAGAAACTGTACAACTATATAACTTGTTAATTATATTTGTTACTAAATGTTAAAAACTGTGATAAAATAGAGTAGGCTACAATAATAATTCACAAACATGCCCTTGTGCATTCAAACTTTAACACAGAGAAAAAAAGAAAACATTTTAAAATCAGAAGATAATAAAACAAATGCACCCTAGTAATCAGTTTAAATCTTGACAATGTTGAAGGCAAAGCACAATTCAAATGATTAATAATTAATAAGGTGTCATTTATTTCATTAAAAAAAACTTTAAAGAAAAGCCTATAAAATACAGATTATTACAGATTATTTTCTTATATTAGCATCTGTGGAGGTTAGATTTAAAGAAATTATACAAAATATTCATGAATAACCAATGTTGGGGGTAACTCATTACAGGTAACACAAGGTACTTAATAATTTTAGCTTACTTTTTCCAAGTAACTAGTAAAGTAACACATTACTTTTTAATTTTAGAGTAGTATAACTGAGTTACTTTGTCTTCTTATTTATTGACTGGCAAGTCTCCTGACTCCATGTTGGGAAATACAGAGACATTGTGCACATTGTGTGAAAACAGTGTGGTTCTAGACTAAATGTGAATTAATTCATCTCATTCTCAAAAAACAGATTCAGTATTCATTAAAATGAATTAAGATAAACTCAGATTATGACGCGGTCTATAATTAAATTACACAAATGTATCTAATCCCAATTTATTAATCAATGTCTTTGCTGCTGGCTTTTGATGATCCAGTTCAACATTAATGACTATTGTGCTTCATTGTTTTTTTATTGCTGAAGAGAGCTTTACAGATGTGAATTTACTTTCAGCCTGAGGTTTATTTGTGACACTTTTCGGCATGCTTTTACATTTGTTTTTATTATAAGAAGTTCTATTTAAAATATGTCCATATTAAAAAAGTAACGCAAAAGGGTACTTTCCTTGAAAAGTAACTAAGTAATGTAATTCGTTACTTTTTTAGGGAGTAACGCAATATTGTAATGCATTACTTTTAAAAGTAACTTTCCTCAACACTGTCGATATGTATCTGCTTTTATGGCAGTGGTTTGACCTGATAAAGAGTGAAGGTAGACAGTTATGTCTTTCTCCAGACTTTGGGTGAACTTGAAAAACCAAGTAAGTGAGGGATTGTTTCAGAGAAAGTTTCAGAATATTACGTTACCTTTAATTAAATCATTACCAACTTTTTCAATCCCGCTCGAGGCGAAATGCGTATAATGCCTCCATAACAGTAGGTGGCGCTGTGCCTAATTCCCAGGCCTATAGACGCAAAGCATTGTTGGTAAGGGTTCTGTTCGCGCTAGCCTGTAGCAATGGCGACGTCTTTAGGCTCTAACACTTACAATAGACAAAACTGGGAAGATTCGGTGAGTTTACTAATGTTTTTGTTTAAGAATATATAAGGAGTACCGTATTACTAATCACGACTGGCTTTGTTTGAACTCGCCAAATCAATGCCTTCTATTTTCCTATTCTGTTGTGGCAAAGCTCATGGCTAATGAAAACCCTTTTAGCATTTATAGTCATCTCAAATAAATAGTTAAAATGTTGTTATATAAATATACTGTATATGCTGGCGCCGAAATTTACAAACAGAATAACGTGAAGGTCTATCCAAGTCTCTGTGTTGTTATTGATGTTTACTGTACAGGCAAATAACCATCCCATTAATGTTGAAATAACATGATAAGAAATTAAATGAACTATATAGTTAGCATATAACTAATCAAGTACATTACAATGTGAACGAGTTATTGATTTATTTATAACATTAATAACCTTTTGATGTGAGTAATATTTTAAATTGTTGTTAAATTAATGTTACATACGTATAGAACACATGAATTTATTCATAGGTTCATGCATGTACAGAACTGACCTTTTCTTATTTGAACAGGATTTTCCCATACTCTGCCAAACATGTTTGGGAGAAAACCCTTACATCCGGATGGTAAGTAGAGTTGGTGTAGTACTTGTTAATTTAATCTGAATTTACAGGTGTATTTTTTTGTATTTGAACACATTTTCACTCTGTGCATGCTTTTGTTTTAACAGACCAAAGAGAAATTTGGCAAGGAGTGCAAGGTACTGCTGCGTTCATCCTCTTAAAAATGCTAAATGTTGTCTTGATGGGGTTCCCACAGCCATTTCAGATTGTTTTATGCCATAATTAATATTAATTCCATACCTTAGTACCTGTAATACAAATTGAAACTCATGCCACTCACTCATCTTTTTTTAAATTATTTTCAAAATTCTTATCCAGTTCATGATGAAGCCTTGGAAATACATTGGTCAAAAAGTGTGGGAAGCCTGTCTTAAAAAAGACACACTATATTTTTTCCCCCACATTTCTGAACTGCAGCATTTTCTTTCTGATATTTCCTGTCCTCTAGATCTGTGCACGTCCCTTCACTGTGTTCCGCTGGTGTCCTGGGGTCAGGATGCGCTTTAAGAAGACAGAAGTGTGTCAGACCTGCAGTAAAATGAAAAATGTCTGTCAAACCTGCCTTTTGGATCTGGAATACGGTAATGTTATCGTTTGCGGCCTATAACTAAGTATCTGTTAGTAAACTTATTTTGAAGTTAGTTTGTCAGGATAATTGAAATTCAAAATATAGATTTTCTACACCGCTTGTAAAAGCCTTGTAAAACTTAGATCGCAACATTATAGGCCCATTCAAGCATCTCTGGCATATGTTGTGTTTCAAAATGCATGTAAAACTCACGGCACATGTACAGATTTGCTCCATGAGATGCTGAAAGCGCTAGATGATGATATGCTTGTGTGTAAGAACACAGCGATGTTTCAATCGGACGCAGTGTAACAAGTAATCTGCTTGCTTTAATAATACTTCAGCTTGCGTTTTATTATACAATGCAAGCTGAAGTATGTGTTTCTGTCAGCTTGTTGTCAGAGCACTGCAACATTGAATTGATATGCATCAAAAAATAAATATTTTTGACAGCACTAGTTATATTTGCTGTATCAGACATATTTTTGGTATTTATTTTACAATGCACAAAGTTAACTTTTATACAGAAAGCAGAGTATGAATCCTTAGAAACTCACACAAGCTATAATTCTTACGGGATAATGTGTTTTTAATAGGTTAATTTAATAGGTATTTTGCAGTGTTGTTGTACAGATTGTTAAAGAATTTTTTTTACTTTTTTTATTTTGGACAGGTTTGCCCATTCAGGTTCGGGACACCGGGCTGTCCGTTAAAGATGAAGTACCCAGATCAGATGTGAATAAGGAGTATTACACTCAGAATATGGAGAGAGAGGTAATTTGCCTGTACATTACATATGTATTCATGTTTTATGATGTATTTGTTGGTAAAAAAGAAACCTTTAATGGTTTCCACATGGCAACATAGCATAGTACTAAAAAGTATCTGTGGGTCAAATAATTATGTTTGTCTTCCAGATTGCTAATTCTGATGGCACAAGACCTGTGGGGCTGCTTGGGAAGGCACCGAGCAGCAGTGATATGCTGCTGAAACTGGCTCGTACCACACCGTATTACAAGAGGAACAGACCACACATCTGTTCCTTCTGGGTGAAAGGCGAGTGCAAGAGAGGTGAAGAATGTCCATACAGGTGAGCAACACCTCAAGAATCTTTTCTAGGTATAAAATTATAACTCCCAATGCTCTGTTTCAAGCTGCATCTCATTTTGGTGTTTGTGTTGCATCACGTTGCTTGCTTAATAAACCTCATGCATTTTATGAAGCCACTTCCTTTAATGACATATGCTTGTTGTGAGTTATGTATGAGCTATTGTGAATTTTGAAATGCATTGCTATAATATTGCAGGCACGAGAAGCCCACAGATCCAGATGACCCATTGGCTGATCAGAATATCAAGGACCGTTACTATGGAATTAATGATCCTGTGGCTAACAAACTCCTGACACGGGCCTCCTCCATGCCCAGACTGGACATACCGGAGGACAAGTCCATCACAACACTCTACATTGGAGGGCTGGGAGAAGACGTTACAGACTCTGAGCTCAGGTAAATGCTTTTCACAGTTCATGTAGCTAAAACTATAAAAAATTTGCTCTAAAATATTGCCTTGATAACCAACTGCAATGGAAGCTGGAAATAAATAACGACTAATTAAAACTGAAGTAAAAATAAATTAAACAAAAAAATATATTTAAAAAGAGCAAAAGGCTTTGTGTGTCATTTCTTGATTAAATAATATGGTTTACTTTTTTCCAAAAGAAACCACTTCTATCAGTTTGGGGAGATTCGTACCATCACCATCGTTCAAAGGCAGCAGTGTGCTTTCATCCAGTTTGCTACACGGCAGGCTGCAGAGACGGCTGCTGAGAAGTCTTTTAATAAACTCATCATTAATGGACGTCGACTTAATGTTAAATGGGGCAGGTTGGTCTCTAATCGTGCAAGAAAAAGCTTTAATTTGAACAGTTTGTGTGGAGGTCGTTCTGAATGTTTCGTGTGTCGTTCAGGTCACAAGCAGCTCGAGGAAAAGAGAAGGATGGGGTGACGGAGAGTGGAATAAGACTGGAGCCAGTGCCTGGCCTCCCTGGGGGTATGCCACAAATCTCTTACACATGAGCATATTTTATATGGTAATATAATATAAATGTGACTTGTATGGATTGCTTTCATATTTTAATATTTGAAAGGTTTTTTTTTTGTATTTAAGGTCAATTATAATTGAATTAAAAATAAAAATGAAAAGTATATGTACTACTAAGTAATATAGGGACGTTTTGCAAAAAACAATTTTCAGGAGGAGCATAACGGTAATCAAACACCATGGCTTTGCATTTTTGCATCCTATCTCACCGGCCAATCCTTCCACTATAAATAAACCCGTTTTCCTCCCTACCGTATCTCGTCATTTGTGCATCCCACCACCTCCCCTTCTCCCCCTCTCTCGCGTTGCTTCAATGCGTAATAGAAAAGTTACACTTTCTATATATTACATTTCTATATTCAAAATTTTCTCATACTTTTCAACAGCTCTTCCTCCACCTCCGGTGTCTGATGAAGATGCCTCCACCAACTACTTTAACCTGGCTCCCACCAGCTCCCCTGCCGTTATGAACCTAGGACTTCCTCCTCCACCTGGGGTTACCATGCCCCCACCGCCTGGTGAGCCCCCCTCCCACTCAATTCCCTTTTTTTTTTTTTTTTTACCTTTTATAATATGTTTAACTATCCTGTAATCATATCTGTTCATTCCAGGTTTTGGGCCTCCTATGTTTCACACCATGGATCCCATGGCCCCACCGATGCCCCCTCCAATGGCCATGAGGCCCCCTGGACAGGTCCACTACCCATCCCAGGACCCTCAGCGAATGGGCGCCCATGCAAGTCGCCACGGAGGCCCTTAAATAGTTATACAGCTACCTCACTGTTCAGCAATGACCGCTGAACAACCGAACCCAGAGTGATGTCACCTATGCCCACATTAAGTGTTTATATCCATCAATCATTTTCAGAGTATGTGTCAGATGGAATGCATAATGAACAAGGAAAATACCAGCATCTTAGAATTTAAACCATGACAAAGCTTTTCTTTTTTTAACTTTTGATTTATAATAACCCTTAATAGTTTGTTATCTTTTTGTCAGTTTTTATGTTTTGTATGTGATGGTTTGAAATCGATATCATGGCTTTTTTAGGGCCGAATTACAGAGAATTGGTTGCAGTGACCAACAATTACCAAGTGGGGGCACTATCGACTATTTCATGCACCTGAAGTCTTTGTTTATGATGCTTTATTGTCCTACACATCTAGAATATTCCAGGATTCACATTACAATACATATTTCAGCTAATCTCCATCTCTTCCCCATTTCTGTAAAATATGAAGTGTGTTGTCCTGAATTGTTTTTAAGACTTTTTTTTTTCTTTAAATGTAAACCTGTCTAGTTTGTGGTTACATTAAAGAAGCTTCACATTTTGAAATATTGTGTGAATGATTGTGTAAACAAAGTGTGTAAATCTTAAATTGGCTCACAATGGCTCAGATGACAATTCACAGTAGCAATTTAGGAATACTTCAAATTCAGTCTTCAATTGTAGTTTAGCAAAATAGTTGCATATGCCAGCTTCACAGATCGGGAGATTCTACAGCGTACTGTATCATCCAGCCCCGTGGAGTACGATTGAAATTGGGCCGGTGGCACATCCTGTCCCAGGTCAGGTGTGGCTCTGTGTGAGCTTGCAGCATCTCAAAGCCAGGCAGCGGCAGAGTTCTCACAGTGCCAGCTGTGCCACCAAACGGCGTTGGAGCTCTGTGAAGAATGACAATGATTGTTGTTCATGCCCATTTTTTATTGCTAAAAATAGCCTGACTTTATCTAACAGCTGAGTGAAACAAATCTTGTCTTTTTCACTGGCACACTGATACATGAGCCTGGACCAGCATAAGGTTTCAAAACACAAATTCTGTTTTAAGGCCTGACCTTAATTCCAACAATTTTTGGCAGGCAGCCTTCCCACCTCAAGACATGCTATGAAATCTGTTATGTGTGATGTTAGTGTCTGGTGTCCTTCCTTAATTTCATTCACCAATTTGAGGGAGCTTTGCTACTTTATCTGCTTATGAATATACAGTGGGTATGGAAAGTATTCAGACCCCCTTACATATTTTGCTCTTTGTTATATTGCAGCCATTTGCTAAAATCATTTGTTAATTCTGTTTTCCCAAATGTATTTCCCCAATATTGACAGAAAAACAGAATTGTTGCCATTTTTGCAGATTTATTAAAAAAGAAAAACTGAAATCTTTCCCTTGATGACAGGTGTGTGGCTTTCCAAATCAAGTCCAATCAGTATAATCAAACACTGCTGGACTCTAATGAAGGTGTAGAACCATCTCAAGGATGATCAGAAAAAATGGACAACATCTGAGTTAAAGATATAGGTGTCACAGCAATATACTGAATACTTAGGACCATGTGGTATTTCAGTTAAACTTTTTTAATAAATCTTTAATAAATTCTGTGTTTTTTTGTCAATATGGGGTGCTGTTTGTACATTAATGAGGGAAAATTTTATAACAAAGACTGAAAAATTAAATCACAGGTGGTCTGAGTACTTTCCGTACTCACTGTATAGAGAGAAAAGTGAAATTGGGACATTAAAAAACTTGTAAAACTAATTTAGATAATTATGTTTAACAGCATGATACCTGGGAAAAACGAATGTTTTCATAAAATCAGGAATCATTTAAGGAATCTTCACAAGCAAATTGTGCCAAAAGAACATATAAGTGTACTGTTCACTTTCAAAAAGCAGCTGCACATGACTGAAATGTAAATACCCTAGTCTACATTGGAAGTTGATCCAAAACTTATACCCAAAACTGTATCACTTTTCCTCCTGTCCAATGGTACTGCACCAACAGTATGGATGAACGATCAGAATAAATCTGAACATATACAGTAGTTAACTTTCGAAGTTGATCAAAACCTTTCATCAAAGCTGTCCTAAGATAAGAATAGGTATTGTTTTTGATTTTAGGATAACTTTGATAAAAGGCTTTGATCCAGTTCGAATGTTGACTACTATATATCTTTCTCATTTCATTAAATGTTTATTATTCAATACCTCATGGGATTGTTGTTCTGTCCCTCAAAGTGAAAAAGTGAAAAACTTCACATTAAAGTGTATTGTCATTCATCTCAATGCTGGTTTGTTTGATTGATGACTTATTACAAAAAAAATTAAATAACTTGTTCATACAATTATGAGAAATACATACATGGCAGCTGAAATGGTTGGTCAGGCACTTTTGAAACCCAATTTACTTTATTAATCTGAATTATGTATTTTCATAATAGTATTTTCAGCAAGATATTCAATTGGATATTATTTCATTTTTTAATTGAGGGTGAACGTATCATTATGTTTCCTTTGTACCTGTTGAAGCATTTGTAGTTGGCTGGGGTCAGTTTGTAAGGTGGCTCAGGCAGATGGTTGCTGATGTTAGACAACAGCATCTCATTGTCAATGTGTTTTTCCTCCCAAGGTGATTGGTAAGCCTTGGGGATCACAGTGACATTGAACTTCTCCAAAGGAACCTCTTTCAGAGGCCCCCCATAACCTGTGTAAGAGAATTGAGTGAGCTTCAGAATTGTTGTTTGACTTTGAGAACAACAGAAACCCTACCCTGATAGCACACGTACATCTAGGAGATGTCTATTTGACGTCTGCATTTATATCTGCAAGACGTATTTAGCTTGTTTGCTCATCTGGAATACGTCTATTGGAGGTCTCCTTTTAGATTCCAAATAGACATCTATTAGATGTCTTTAAGATGTTTATGATTTAGAATGAATGTAAAACTGACATCTGAAAGATGTCTGCCAGATGTTTGTAGACAGCAGATGCTTTCCAGATCAAGAGATCTTTAACAGACATCTTGCAGATGTGCGTGTGCTATCTGGGTAATGAATTGTGCTGTATTTACCAGGTGCAAGCACACTTGGGTTTCCTTTCTTAGAGACTGTGTGCTTTAGTGTGGTGACTAGGCTGTTCTTTCCAGGCTGGTTTATGTAGATTTCGTCAGAGAAGCAGTCACTTCCTTTCTCTCCCTGCATGGCATTCTGGCCTTGAAGTGTTTCTTCTAAACAGTGCTAGACAGTGTTTAAAGATCATACATTATTACAGAACCTACAAGTTTAAAAATAAAATGTTCGCTAAAGAACCTTTCAGGGAACAGTGAATAATGATTTTTTTTTTTTTGGCAATGGACATATGGGGTTAATAGTTTCTTCAGGGTTGTCCAGTGGTGTTCCTGAAGGGTCTGCACACCAGCCTGAAGTTTTCTAGGGATTTAAAAATCCTTGATTAGCTGGTTCAGGCAGGTCAAGAAACTGCCCGGAAGATGGTCTCCCAGGTATACAACTAGATTTGCTCACTAAACATCTAGTTTTGCTCAGGGGTGCCCAGTTCTGCTCCCGCAGGGCCTTCTGTCAGAGATCCACCTCAACTGTACTTAAACTAATAAAACTTTTCAGAGTGATTAGAAATGTCTATGGTTTTAGTATGGTTAAATTCTTCAAGAAGTTGGCTCTTAAAAAGGAAAATTGTACACCTCTGATTTCACATTCAAACAACTTTCACAAACCATTTTACTTCTGTATAGTAAAAATCTTGCAACTTTGAATGAAATGAGATATTAAATGCAAAAAAGGGATCATGAAAAGGGATGTTCCAGAACAGAGCTAAGCCTAAATGTGAGTTTGCATGTAATTGTGAAACTTGAGTTTTTAAAGTGGAGATTGGCAAATTCACCCTCAAGACAATTTTAGCAAATCTCAAAGGTAAGACTTTTTATTCAAACATATTAATTGTTATTATTGCCACAATATTAAATTTAACCCACATGCCTATTGGCATTAACAATAAAATAACTATTTGGCTACTGACATTGGGAACAAATTGATAAATTTGTAATTATACTGAAATCAAGAAGTAAACTGGATCAATACTAATTTCATGTTGACATTAACCTACTGTAAAATATCTTACATTGAGGTGTCTCTTTGCTATATTCTCCAAGGTGAACCTTTCCACTCTTTTGAGTCTCTCGTGAAACATTATAGATCCTCTGTTGGCCCGTAGATTGAGCTCCTCCATCATCAAATCCCGAGGAACACTGATCTTCTTCCCCAGGTTGAAACATACTGATTTACATGTAAAGATATGTTGAAATGCATTGATATCAATCACAGAACAACTATCCCCTATGACATTACATTACAATGTTATTAACTAGTAATTACAGTACTATAAACTAATAATCACATGCTCATCCTTTGAAAGGTAATAAAAACTATTTTATGGACATTTGCAGGTTTCACACACATAATTAATGTTATCAAAAGCATGTCTAACATTTTCTGTCATCATCTTTGGCTCTCCAATTGTGAACACAATATGTGCAACTGTGATTAAATCATTACATTTGACAGAGGCATCTGGGAGTAACCTCACCCTGCAGTTTGTTCAGTAATTTTTAAGAGGGTTCAGATCTTTCCCAATCAGGCGTGGATGAGTCATGATCTCCCAGAGTAAAGCATTTAGTCTCCTGCTGTCATATTGCATTACAAATACCCTTACTGTTTTGGAAACTGAGTCAAAGCAGTTAAGACATGCCAGAGCAGAAAGTGAAAATTTAGCTCTCTCTTCTCACTTTTCAGACTGTTTTGCTTCACCCTCTCCCCACACATCACAGTGCTGTTGCTTTCAAGCTTATTTAATTGAATTAGACTTATCCATTGAAAAGTCATGCTGTTTGAGGAGAGACTCCTCTCGCCCCTGTTTCTAATGTATCTTACCTCCATCTTTGTCCGAACACAGCTTCTGTTGCTCTTTCTTGGGTATGTCAGTGTATGGCACAGGCATGGTGATATTAGTAGTATCCAGCCTTCAATAAAACCGGTCCAATAAGATAAATAATTTAGTTTTTTTCCTAAATGAATCTGATTGATCTCTGCTCTTTCTTTGTGATAGATGTATATGTACTCCTTTGATCTCAAATCAGACCTGAAAACACTTGTTTAAACTGAGTTGCATAAGTCACAGAACAAACAAACCCTTTGATTACAGCAAAACTTACCAATTTAAATTTCGGTGCTTGCCTTGTCTTGATGAAGTATCCTGTCCAGAGGTAGAAATGCTTATGTGAGCCCTACATCAAACACACTGTGAACCCTCTTTTTGCCCTGCTTAGATCACTGTCTTATTATAGCAAGTATGGTGTGTATCTAATGGGCTTGGATTAGCACAGTGGAGCTTCAGCATCCACACTAATGAAAATTTGATCCACTGGCCATAACACTAAAGGCCAACTCACACCGCAGATAAAACACCAACGCTATTGGATCAGTGTGATACCCCAGTCAGATGTTTGTTAGAGTTGGTTAGAGTTTGATTTAACTACAACAACCACGGCTTCACCAACAGCCCCTTTTGTTTAATTCAACGTCTTTTCATGTAAATAATGACACACACAAATACATTAATAAGAGTAAAAATTGGATATAGGATCATCTATTTTTTTCCCAGTCAGTGACAGTTGGTCAGTGTCTGTTGGTGTGGTGTGAACATGACTCTTATTTTTCATAAGATTTTAAAGACAACTTGAGCCAGCTAGTCTGTTGGCATTTGTCTGTGCGGTGTGAATTGGCCTTTAGTGTGCAGACTTGTGACCGGAGAGGAAGGCATGACTTGTTTCCAAGTATGTCTGCCTCTGAGGTTCTTTTGCTGCAGACGTGCCAGGGGTCTGAGAAGGGACTACAATTTTTGGCTAAATAGAGTGTACAAACTTGTAGACCAAACCTAAAAATAAGCATTTTAATCACTTTGGTTTAAATCCGCTAAAATGTGTTATTGGTTAAATACCTGAAACAAAGTCTGTGGTTAACACAAGCTCAAAATATTTTTTACAGCTTACGTTTACATCATTAAATACATCAGTAAGCTTAAGTCATAATGTCAGGTAAACACATCTACTAACTAGTATGGCTTTGTGTTTATACGTATATCACGCTTTTGCAAAAATTTCTTAAACTTTTATGGAGAATTCTTAATGGTGGTGACGTTATGGTAATTTGAACTTGACTTAGTTTGTTTAAATAGCGTTGTGCAATTGTATTTATTGGCTTCAAAATTCATGACAGTGGTCATAATTTGCGAAGATTATCATCTTGATAATCAAACCTTTGTTGGTCATAGACCTTTGTTCTGCAACAATACAAAAAGTCAGTGGAAAAATCCTGCCTAGTTTTTGTCAAAGGGTTATGCTTAATGACAGGATGGCCAACACAACACTAGGGTCTTGTTTTAAGTAGAATCTTAAACAACTAGAGAAGATTTAATGTCACGGTTTAATTTCACATAATCATTCACATGTTGTCCACACAGGAACTACCAAATCCAGTCACACTAAAAAAAAGGGGGATTCACATATCACATTATCTCTGTTAGAGAAAATTCTCTGGTGTGACACCTATCAAAACAGCTAAATAAGACAATATGTTTGTGATGGATACATACCTCATTCTTATTTTAGGCTGCAAATCTTGCTTGATTGCATTATTTATGCCTTTGTAAGACATATTTCCCAAAAACATGATGGCGAAAGCGTGATTTACAAATTTTAAAGAAAGCTTGTCTAGTCAGAGAGCAACAAAAACTCTCTTAAGAGAATAGAAGATAAGAGAGGGAAATTATTTGTTTTGTTTGATTTCCTGCCAGTCTCGGTTGGCAGCCACTTTACAAAAAAAAGGTTTCAGATGTAAATAATTGTGGTTTACATTAACAGAAATATCAGAGCAATTGTACAAAATAACACTTAGAAGTGAGCAGATTTATTTCTTCTTATTTACAATATTGTTGCTGATCCAGTTCATGCCATCCTGAAATAATAATAAAAAAAGCCTTAATTCCTTAAACTATTCCTATAAGAATAAAACTAAAATAAATTCACTATATATTTACAAACCTGTACACCCTCCCCAGATACGGCAGAACAGGCCTGGATCTGCCACTCTCGGTCCCGGTACGTGTGCAGGTTGAGGCCCTCAGCGATCTCACTGGCCGGGGAGGCTGTGACCAGGTCTTGTTTATTGGCAAAGATGAGCAATGGCACACCCTTCAGGTTCTCCTCATCAATGAGCTCTGAGAGCTCCTGTGGAAGAAGGTCAACACAAAGGAGTCAAAAAGACTGTAATCAGCACAACATAGAGGTAAGTATATGGTGAGCACTATTTGGCCAACACTATGGGAGTTTGTATATTGGACATAATGATTGAACCCAAGACTATTTCCTTACAAAAATCAATGGGTTTAGTTTCCCACATTATTAAAAGAAATTTATAAAGGTTTGGAACAACTTAAGAGTGAGTAAATGAGTCATGAGTGAGTGATTTTTTGGTGCATACTTTAAATGAGGAATTCTTCCAACTGTAGTTAATATACATCATCATCATCATCATCATCATCATCAGTCGGCTGCAAATATTATGGGTTTGCAGGCGTCAACAAGTTAGCACCATTTCATTCTGTCTTTTGCTGTTGTTCTCATTTAGTCGACTGTTGGTGGTGTCTCACTGTTGATCAACTTGCCTATGTACTGCGGGTAGAGAAGTTTATCTTCCAGAAGGCTGCCCATGCTAGGGCTTTTCTTACACTGATGTCGGTTTCGCTCAACTTAACCATTGATCCCAAGTACTTGAAGTTGTTGACCCACTCAATCTTTTAATGACCTAGCTCCAAGTTCTTGCTTTTATCTTGGTTGGAGAATGCTTCGGTTTTCTTTACGTTCACCACAAGTCTGACTAGCTCGGATTGTTTGGCAATTTGGTGGGTTGAGATTGAGCTCTTTCTAGGTTGCCTTCTAAAAGTACATGGTCATCGGCAAAATCAAGGCCGAAGCTCGCTGTTGCTGGTTGTCATCGACATTGCCTTGGTTGTTTGACAAAGCCATTTTCTCCTTTGTTTATGCCGTGAGTTGTCGCATGATTGAGTTCTGTGTTCTTAAGGACATAAACGATGATGATGATGAAGAGAAAAGGTGCTAGAGTGTCGCCTTGAAGGACCGTTGTTATTTCAAATTTGTGAGTCCTCCTTCGACTAAGACTGCGCTTTTGGAGTTGTTGTATATGGTCTTGATGACTCTGACCAACTAATCTGTTTTTCCATTCCTCGCGGAGGTCGTTTTTGTTATTTATTCGAATTTCATCTGCTCTTTTAATCTTATGCTGTTGTTTAGACATGTTCTTGCTGCTAAATTCAGTCACAATCTCCCATGCAGTTCTTAGTCGACCAGAGGCTACTGCTAATTTGAACTGTTGTAGCTTGACTTCTAGATGTTCCACTTGGTCATTTACATAGGATCATTCAAGCTGTTTGTTGGGCTCTTGCCAGACTTGTTTGTCTCTCGGGTCATGACTGCTTTTGAAGGTTGTTTTTGGTTTTTTGAGCTTGCCGAGTAGCTCGTTAGCTGTTTCTTCAACTGACCTTTCGAAGCTCTCATTCAAGATCTCAGTTTGCTTGCCACTGTCTCCGCATTCTTCTTGGAGAGCATAGAAGCGATTACGTTGAACTGAGCATGAAGTTGTTCACTCGCTTTTGAGCTTCGCCCAGTCGAATTTCATTCTGGTACATTTGTTTGGTCGCTCTACTCGTAATTTGATCTTGATTCGGGCACTGACAATTCTGTGGTCTGACCCACACTCTACCATAATTTAGGCTCTTGCATTTTCTACCAACATGATCCACTTTCAGTTGATAAGGATGTGATCAAGCTGAGCCCTATTTCCGTCATCTTTGTCTCTGTTACTTGGATGTTGCTAGGTCCAATTTCTTGACTTCGTCTGTGGAAATCTTGCTTGCACTGGTCTCATGTTGGCCATTTCACAATAGTCAACAAGCCTCTTACTGCTCTCATTGCTTTCTTTGTGGAAGACATGAGGCCTGATCGTTTTGGAGTTGGTCAAGTGGTTGTTTTTGCCAATACGAGCATTGAAATCCCCTAGAATGATGAGGACATTGTGAATGGAGATGTCTTTTGTACACTTTTGAAGATCATAGTAGAAATTGTCTTTCTCAGAGTCGCTTTTGTCCTCGGTTGGTGCGTAGGCTATAATCAATGTTGTAACTAGGTTGCCTAAAAAATGCGCCACCATTATTCGCTCTGAGATCTACTTTGTTGATATGAGACTCTTTGACAGTCTACTGTTCATTAAGATTCCAACTCCGCCCTGAACCTCTGGCGTTGCAGAACAAAAGTCGAAGTGCCAGATGTTTCTCTCATTGAGTATTTCAAGATGGAAGTCGACTTGTTGATTTGTTTGCCACCGATGTTCTTGTATGGCGACGATTTCAATTCCTTGTTCGATACACCCATGGATTAGCTGGTGAAGTTTGCCAGGATTCCTAGGTGTTCAAACGTTGTATGTTGATATGATTGTGGCCAATTTAGGTGAAAATGGGCTCTTGATGTTTGGATCTACTTGATGTAGTTGTTGTTGGTTTTGTTTTCGAATGACTGTTGCGTTATCGAGGGCATTTGAATGCCCTGTCATAGGCTGGAATCTTTGGTGAGATCCACTGCCGCAACCAAAAGAAAACAAGTTTTTGTTGCCCAGAATGGGTGCTTCATTTGTTGATTTCGAAATCATTTATTGTTTTTACATGGACCCGAGTGATTAGCCCCGGGTCCACAAGATGGGAAGATGTTCAGTCGGTCAGACAATATTTAGACACAGTTAATATACATTAGTTAATTTATCTTAATATTAATACATTTTATCTTCAAAATCATATCAATCAACCAATCAATTAATCAATCAATCACCTTTATTTATATAGTGCTTTTAACAATGCAGATTGCGTCAAAGCACTGAACAGAATCATATAGGAAACTGGTTTGTCAGTAATGTATAATGTCAAGATTAAACACTCAATTTTCACCCATAGGTATTTCATTATTAAATAGAGATACATAATTTTCGAGATCAGCTCATTTTAAATAGGATCTTTATAATCAAATCGATGATATTCACTAATTCCCCAATTTAAAAAAAAAAGTGTCCCCAACTAAGCAAGCAAATCTTATCTTAAAAATCCCTGATAGTAACATTTATTGTAAACTAGTAAACTATAATATATATATATATATATATATATATATTTGTGTGTGTGTGT
>JAUYWG010000022.1:5075187-5092495 GCA_034779775.1 Enteromius afrohamiltoni | reverse complement strand
TTTCTCATACAACCGCAATCTAATTCACACTATCCGGACGGCACAATTTATATGAATGTTTGTTTGTTTGTTTGTTTGTTTGTTTTCTGAGCGATGACAAGCCGGAATGAAAACAAGACAAAAGGAAATAGGAGTAACAAGGCTATTTTTAAAACGTAAGGAGTAGAAAGTACAGATAATTGCATGAAAATGTAAGAAATAGAAGTAAAAAGTCGGCTGAAAAGTAATTACTCCAGTAAAGTATAGATACTCAAAATTTCTACTTAAGTAAGGTAATGAAGAATTTGTACTTTGTTACTTGACACCTGTTAGTTCCCTTTGTTTGGTTCATTTCTAAGTCAGTTTCCTTGCCTTGTCAGTTATTTATTTGTATTAAATACTGTTTTTCTCATCTTAGTCATCACGTACATCTAAATTTATGTACAAAATTGTTCAGGTTTTTATTTTTGGGTCAAGTAATACTTTACAGCTACACTCTACATTCTATAAATGTTAACATCAATACTTTATGCACATTAGCATTATGCACAAGTCATGCATTCTGCTATCTGCAGTCAGGCAGTGTAATTGAAAAGCAGAGCAGGTCTGTCAGTATACAAACCATTTATCAATGTCTTGATAAAATCTCACCACTTGGTGTCCCACTGTCCATTCTCTGGCCCCTCAGAGTGACATGAACAACTATTGAGCTTTGGCAATCAAAATGCCCTGTTACAGCTAAAGCATTGTGAATTAAATAATTTGAGATTGTGGGTAGCTTTAGTAAATAAACAACTTTTATTTCCTCATGTTTTTCCATTTACATTTTAACTATGCACTGCATAATGAGTGACTTTGTCCCCCAAACTGAGATGGCAGGTATAAATGATGGCTGATAAATGCATACATAGCCAGATGAACAGTGCATCATTATATAACGAGGTAAGTATTGGTCATGCTGTTTTCTTATCATCTCATGTTGTGTTTAATTGCTTCACAATCAAGACTGTGATTATCAATAAAATAATAAAAAATAACTAAATAATAGGGCAGAAAAAGTGAGGAATGAAGCAACTCAGAACCGTTTAAGTCTATCGAGCTTTTAATGTTCAGGAACAAAATTAGCTTTATAGTCATTAATGTTCAGTTTTTAAAGTTATGGCATTCTGGGTGAGACATAACTAGATAACAGAGAGATTGAATGAAATGGTGGTTAAGTGCCTCAGAATTATTATATAGCCTAGCAAAAATGAGACATTGAAAGCTAATTTTCTTACTATGGTGTCTAACTGCAGCGAGCATCAATGACAGTATTAATTATGTGAAGTGAATCAAATGTGTTTCTCCTTTCGGAGTCCTGGATAAGTGAAAACATATCTCATAGAGGGGGTGAAATTAAAGATAATTAAAATTTTCACTGAATTCACAAATCACATTGTAACGACTCTGGGGCCAACTGCATGGTTTAAGAACTTAATCAGCTCTGTCAAATCAAAAGAAAACAATTATTGGAAATAATTTGGATTTACATTTGGCTTGTACAGTGTGTGTGTGTGTGTGTATGTTTGTACAAGCATTCACTCCATCAGGGGTAGGCAACATCAGTTCAACATCAGGTTTAGGGGCGGGGTTAGGTTTAGGTAATTCGTACAAATTCATACGAATTGGCAACTCATAAAATACGTACGATTTAGAAGAAATCACATGTTTTTTTACTAGTGAGGTCGTACGAATATGTACGACTTAGCCACCTCGTAAAATATGTACAAATTGCTGTGAGATCAGGTTGGTTCAAACCAGTAGGTGTGAGAAAGGTATATGTTTCTCATCCGTGTGTGTGTGTTTGTACAAGCATTCACTACATCAGGGGTAGGCAACATCAGTTCTGGAGTGCTGCTGCTTAGCTCCAGCCCTAATCAAACACACCTGAACAAGCTAATCATGGTCTTCAGAATTACTAGGGCTACAGGCAGGTCAAAGTTTGGAGCTAAACTCTTCAGGACATTTTTTGGTTTCCCATGAAAAAGCAAGCTGAATTATCAAATGTTTTGAAATTATGACATAGCAGAAAATATTTTTACATTTAAATTTCATTTATTTTATTATTTTTTTACATTTTTTTAAAATTAATTCTAAAAGATATTCTAAAAGAATCAAATTATTTTTCCTGCAGTAATCCATGGCAAGATCCCCCTTGACGTCATCTGAGCCACAGAAGTATTTTTATTTTTGTCTTACAACAAAGATAATAAAATATTAGTGTTTTGTTCTCTTCATTCATTCGATTGCCATATAATTTAAATACATTCAATTCCACAACTACATTTTGCTATTAAAAATATAAAATTAGTATTTCTTAAAAATTCAGAAAAAAACAAAACAAAACAAACTTAGCCAGAATCATATGGATGATGGGAAAACACATCTTCACCCATATCTGCAAGATACCCCTTCTTCTTCTATTTCTGTACATGTTCATCTGTTCGCTGGACATCCTCAGCTCAGCTTTTCAGTTAGCTGGAGGTAACCGTTAACACTTTTTGTTCTATATCTTTTCACTATTCCCTGATACAGTAACTGCTGTACATATCTTTTTTCTAAAAGAAATGTGAAAAGCTGGTTACTTTGTGACCACTAAATACTAATCTCAATATCACATCCACAATGTGGAAATAAAATCTGTGAGTGGACTGTGTTGTATCTTTGGACAGGTAAGGTTGCAGGGGAAATATTTAAGGACAATGCTGTTCTTTCTAACCCTGTGGCGGGACTGGTGGTGGGAATACTGGTTACTGTCCTGGTCCAAAGTTCCAGCACGTCCACCTCCATTGTTGTCAGTTTGGTCTCCTCTGGATGTAAGTCTATCCATTACAAACACAGTATTGCTCTACCAAACCTATAACCTGCATATTTTACAACACAGTAATACTTAAACATTACACAGCGCTCTGGTATACTAAATTCTGATGTCTCATTAGCACCATCTAGAGGGCTATTATTTTTTATATTCAGTTTTTCTATACAATTGTGTTTATTTCGCACTATAAAGTAGGCAAAAAAACATATGGAATGAGTATGTTAAAATTCCTAAAACAACAGGTGAAAAGTATATGCATGACCTACTTCTTCTGAGATTCTGAAGTGTGCTACGCATCCAAAAAAGAAACAACCAATGCCATCCGAAGATCATTTAAAAAAATATTGAGAGCATTCAGAAATATTGTTTTATCAAAAAGTTTTTAGAACATATTTTGTTTGCTAAGACTTTTAATGTCTCTTGTAGCAACTGCATACAAACTCCATACTCACTTTTCAGCTTTAGTGTTAGCCTGCTGTTAGTTCACTTTGTTGCTATGGTGTTTTATATACTAATGGGCTATTATTTTCTAAGTAGCTGTCTAATAGGCTACTTATTTCTAGAGAATGAATGTTGTGCATGATAGGAGACAGTTTTTCCTTAACTGCCTAAGGACAACTGCTGTACTTAATGAAACATGACTTGCATCTATCGATCGGGTTTCTTTGTTCTGTATTTCATGCAGTGTTGGATGTTGGATCCGCAATTCCTATCATCATGGGCTCAAACATTGGCACATCTGTCACAAATACCATTGTTGCTCTGATGCAGGCAGGGGAGAGAGAGGAGTTCAAACGGTAGAAAGAGCATACAGTACCTCATGCCATCAGCACTCAACCATTAATAAAAAGTTTGGAGCACTTCATTGACACTTTCTGTGTGGGTCTGTTCCAGAGCCTTTGCGGGTGCCACAGTGCACGATTGCTTTAACTGGCTGTCAGTGTTGGTGTTGCTGCCACTGGAAGCCATCACTGGTGTGATGAGGCTCACATCGGAGGCGGTGGTTGAAAGTTTTAACATCGTGACCGGAGAGGATGGTCCGGAGCTCCTGAAAGTCATCACAGAACCCCTCACCAAACGGATTATACAGGTGCAATAGGCTATTATTCTGCAATAAAATCAAATTGATGTTCCAGGATCATAAGGGGTGCCTTTCATTCTTCTGTGAAAAACAGAAAAAAGGGAAGTTTGTACATAGTTCATAGTCAGTATGAAGAGACAAAAGGTAGCCTATACAAAAAAGCTATCATAAAAGTGGCCTCATGACTCATGCTCCATATGAAAGTTTTCTCAAACTATACAATACTTTTTTTATTGAATAATGATTTACATTTTGGTCTTTTTCTCACATAAAGCTGCTTCAGAAAAGGCCTGATAATGACAACTATAATTATAAAGTTTTAATAATTCTGCCAATTTCTCTAAGAACAGGAAAATCCACATCTCAACTAGAGGAAATGTTGTCTCAGTCAATTTCAGAATTATATTTTCCAGTTGTTAAATTGTTAAAAAAGCATTTAAAGCGTCAGATAATAAATAATAAAATACAAATTAATAAAGACACATAATAAAAACACCTTTTGGTGTGGATGCACACATTTGATTCTATTGTTGTCTTTAAAGTTATTAGTTGTGTTAAAAGGCCTTAAAGGTATGGTCACATTTAAAGATGAATCAAACTTTGGAGGTGAAATCAAATCATTCTGATCTACGCATCTGAAAATTTTGTGTCAAGGCAATAGTTTTCTGTGCACAGATTTTGCAATGCATTCAAATGAGTCAAATTAATTCACCATGTTGACCTACAGTAAGCTGCTTGATTTCAAAGTGACTTCTCTGTGAGTTGTGCTTGAATCATTGCTATACAGTTCACAATAGACAAGAGAAAAATGTGACCGCAACTTTAATATGCAGCACATAAGTCTTAAGTTTTATTTTGGTTCTTGACATTTTTTGGAACTGTATATCTCTTTATAAACATTTACTTTTACTGTATGCAAAAGAGCATCCTGAACGTTCTTCAAAACATCTTGCTTTGTGCGCCACAAAAATTTATAACAACATGAAGACAAACAAATAATAAACAGATTTTTCATTTTGAATAATTTATTCTGTTAAGTAAACGGCCCGTTGGGTGTCAATATGCATAAAAAGAAACTGGTCATTAGTTTTCTTGTTAAATGCTGTGGAGCTTGTTAAAATTTGTGTAGCCTAATTAAATATCACACTGTTTGCCCTCCAGTACTCTTCTGTCTCTCGTTAATCTGGATTTAGAATTAAAAGACAATTATATTTTTTCCCTTTCAGCTGGATAAATCTGTAATTGTAGGTATAGCAACAGGGCAAGAGGTGCTGCGCAATAAAAGCCTGATAAAAGTTTGGTGTCATACACGGATCCCGGTGAGTGATGTCTCTGTTTGGCTACAGATGAAGATCTTTGATGTACTGACGTTATCTTAATTTATTTTCCACAGATCCAAGAGAATGTTTCTTTCGTGCCTTTAGAAAACTCTACAGCGCAGACCACGTCACTACACATGAATGCTGAAAAATGTGAGTCGAAACTCTATCAAATTTCAAAGGAGTAGAGAATAAATGGACAAAGACACAGCAAAGGCTGTCCTTTGATTGATCGGCCTTTAGTCATTTCATGCGTACATTTTTAAAAAACAAAATTTTGTCCTCCATTCTTTTTGGCTTCAAACTTTTTTAACACCAAGAAGTAGCTCTATTCAAACAATGCACCCTTTTTTATGTGCTAATTTTTTAGTCCTTCTGTAGACTGCTTGGCTGCTCTTCATTTACACAAAGCTCAGTCGGTGCTAATAACTATAATTTATTCTGGGTTAGTACATCCTGTGATAGAAACGGCCACTGAGTCATATGCTTGTTTAAAAGACTAACTACACAATCGACATCAACAACATTAACAAACATCGTAGAGGCTGCATTAGGAAGCAAGACTTTCAATGAGCTTTTGACTCATCCTTCCTCGTGTAATGACTTGGAGGCAATAAGCAGCATGTATTCTTTATCCTCTTTCAAATACAAGAGCCATCCTGTAAGGTAAAAAAAGAAGCCCTTATAACTGTGGACCTCATTTTTAGAAGCCACTCTTTCATGATGCATAAATAATGGTCATTTATAAGAATCTGAAATCCTCTTTCTTCTAATACACCATAATCAGCAGCTGATGGGCTAATCATAGTTAATATGAACACATGCCTGTCAACACATGAGTGACGTGCACATTTCCACAGGAGACTGGAGATGTAAATGCATGTATGTGTGTGTGTGTGCTGGAGCAGGCACTCATCTATTTGTGGAGACGGGATTGTCTGATCTGGCTGTGGGGTTGATTCTGCTGGCTTCCTCATTGTTGGTGCTTTGCACCTGCCTCCTTCTGCTGGTTAAGCTTCTCAACTCCCTTCTCCAGGGACAAGTGGCCAAAGCCATCCAGAAAATCATCAACACAGGTGGGAACTACCTATTTACATAGTTAATGTGATTGTGTGAGGAGCCATGTCAAATGCTGTCAGAAGATTTTCCATATTTCCCCAATTATTTTTCGTTTGACCATTGATGATTATGGTTTTATTAATCTTGACAGTCTAATCAGATCATGAGCATTTATTCTGCAGATTTATTCTTAATAGGTAATTTATTCATTATTGTGGGATCTCTGTAGATTTTAAACCATGGACTTATTTTAAAGGATACATATTATGCCCCTTTTAACAATATGCCTCTGGTGTCCTGTTATGGCCAGAGTGTTCCCAGAGCCATGGTGAACATGTCCTCAGAATATGTCTATAAAGTTTAATCTCAAAATGCCATACAGAAAATATTTATTATATTTAAAAATGCCTATTTTGAGTGGAAGCAGAATAAGGCTGAAATCGTGCCTGTCTTTTTAAATGCAAATTAGATTCTACTCCCCACCCCCTTTTCCAGAATAGATATGCGCCATTACAGCTCGTACCTCCTAAAAAAAAAGTTGCTTATTAGATAGGGTATTGACTGTTTTTTGTACTTTTAAGCAAATATTAATGCCTTGTTCTAGATTACATTATTTTAGATCCTTTAACCCTTTAAAATCTCACTAACTGCAAATTAGCAGCAAATTATCAGTTTATTGTGACAAAAGTTGTACTTAATAGTTAGAACAGGTTCCCGAAGAAATGTGTGACCGAATATGTTATAATTTATCAGTTAACATGCACTGCTCATAAGCAGGCATCTTACTAGCAGAAATATCAACTTGATCTCACGTACATATTTTACGAGGTGTCTAATTCGTACAAATTCATACGACCTTACTCATACGAATTCATACGATTTCTTCTAAATCGTACATATTTTACAAGTTGCCAATTCATATGAATTTGTACGAATGACCTAAACCTACCCATCATGGGGTTTTAGACAAATCGTACAAAATCGTACGATTGAGGTTGTATGAATTAGCACAAATTTGGCACCTCGTACGAATATGTACGAATTGGTCATGAGACTGTGATGGAAATATCACTGATTTTTGAGTTTTTGCAGGAGCTTATAGGCTCCGGTAAGCATTTTCAAGAGATGTACATAAATAAAATACTTTTCTACAGACTTCCCTTTCCCATTCGGCTGGCTGACTGGCTACCTGGCCATTCTGTTTGGTGCAGGCATGACTTTTGTTGTTCAGAGCAGTTCGGTGTTCACTTCTGCGATCACACCATTGATAGGTGAGTGATTTCTTTTAGATGAACAGGTTGAAGATAAGGGCAAGAATGTCAGTAAAGTGTCGGACTTTCTCTTGTATGATTTAGCTGCGCTCCCAGCTGACCTGAGAAAATCATTACACCCAAGAGCACCTCTGAGTAATGCACTAATATTTGCATTTAGACACCACTAAGCCTCAAAGGAGTTAATCTTTAGCCCTCACAGGGTTGACTGTTGACTTCCACTCATTCGTATTTACTAGACTATGAGCTTTGTGCTCTGAGAATCAATGGTCTTTTTCTGGCCTGTGAATAATGTGACGGTTTTACTCAATACCGTAGCTCATGCACTCAATTTCCAAGGGAAATGACAGTCATAAGTTCAACAAATCAGAGAATCAACAAATAAGAGAAATAGAGAGAGGGAAATTAAATAGAGGAAGGGAGAACCAGTGGCAAGAGAACATAGATGTACACTTGATGCTCTCAACCTTTTCTAAGCCACCTGCCCTTCTGGCGGATAGATGAGTGATGGTCTAACATTGCTCCTGGATTTATTGTAATTAGTTACCAAGTGATTAGCCTTTCTAGTGAGGCATGACAGCTAGATTATGGATCCACAGCATCCTAATTACACTGCCTGGGAGACCACTAATCCCAAAGAGTTTTAGAGCTTCCACGGAAGCCGAAATTTGTGCAGACTGTATTTTTCAAACATTTTTATTTCCCAAAGACAAACACACAGGTAGTCTTTTCAAACGGATGTAGGTCTTGTTGCAAATTGTGCACTTGATGTAAATGCATAAACACTTTAAGGGTTAATGACAAATTAGGAGTGTCCGTGATAAAGAAAAAAAGATTTGTACTGTAAACTTCAAATATAGACATCTTAATCAATATTATGTACACTGTATATATATTACTCCAGTCTTCAGTGTCACATCATTCTAATATACTATACAATATATTATACAATATAATACAATGTGGTGGTCAAAAAAGCAAAATATTAATTTATTTATTTATTTGACGTAATACCTTCAATATTCTATGATTAATAGAAATTCAAAAGAACAGCATCTATTTAAAACTGATTTTAAATGTCTTCACAGTCATTGATGAATAAAATATTACTAGCCTATATATATATATATATATATATATATATATATATAACTAAACTTCAAAGGTTGCGCTTGTTTTAAATATATAATATTTAAAATATATATAAATCAAAGTTTTATTTTATTTACTATAAAATATTTTATTTATAAACTTATAAAATTATAAACTCATGTATAGAACTCAATTTATTGTAAATGAATTGCATTTTTCTATGTTAAAAAAATAATGCATCAAGACAATTCATAACAAATGCCACTATATGCCCTCAATGTATCCTTTTACCAAAAGACTGTATGGATTTTTTTCCCCAAAAAATCCATACAGAATAAGGGCTGTGTGTGCCATTTGGGACCTGGCCATTTTCACAGGGTAAATGCCAGTTCCATCATGGTCATACATGGTCACCCAATTTGCTCCTAATAAGGCTAAATTGACCTTATTGGAAGGTCTCATTAGAGATAGAATCATCTGCTCTGGTGAACTCTTATGGTTATTGTGCTTTCAGGTATTGGTGTGATAAGTATCGAGCGGGCCTACCCTTTGACCTTAGGCTCCAATATCGGAACAACCACTACAGCTATCTTAGCCGCATTAGCTAGCCCAGGAGACAAGCTGGCTGCGGCATTTCAGGTGATCCCATTTGAGACACAAACTTTCTCACTTAATTAAACAGTGGCTAAGTCAGAGGACTCTAGGAATGGTGGGATGATTTTAGAATACTAATGCTTTTGGCAGTATGTTGTACGGAGTGGATTTATTCTCACATAAAAATATGTATCTTGCATTTTTTATAAATAAATAAAAAATTTAATATGTATTTTATTATTTTCATATTTTTTCCCCATTAAAAAGTTGTTCATAATGACAGATAGCTTATTTTATTTTTTATTATATATTTTTAATAAACAATAAACAATCATCAAAATTAAACAGACAAAATGTATTTAAAATTCACTGCAAACAAATTGTATTAGCTCTGAAATGTTGATTTGGTGTTCAAGAAAAATTGAATTTTGACATTGTATTTTTAACATTTCTAATTTATGATTTCTTTATAATCAGTGTTAAAAAGGTTGTGTTAACCCTTTATTTAAACCATTTTCAGGACTCTTTAATAGAAACCTTGTCCTCTAAAATGTCTTTACTGCCACATTTGAATAATTTAGTGCATCCTTCCATTTCATGTTGAAATGTCAAAAATAATAATAATTTCTAAAGTCTAAATGAATGATGCTTTCCAGCTGAATATTATTTTTATGTTTTTTGCAATTTTCTAGGAGCAAACATCAAAATTAAACAGACAAAATGTAAATTTCCAAGTTAATAAATTGTTATATAGGAATAAAATATATTGATATTAAAATTTCGGTCAGGATAGATCTTGGTAAGAGACTGAAATGAAGTTGTATCTCTCATTCCTAGAAGACTCACAGCACAGACCCATTACACAGCTTGTAAAGTAAATGAAGCCATGTTCTATCCCCTCAGGTTGCTCTGTGTCATTTCATCTTTAATGTTCTGGGCATTTTACTTTGGTACCCAGTTCCTCTTAGCCGTCTCCCCATCCGCATGGCACGATTTTTGGGTGAGCGGACATCAAAATACAGGTGGTTTGCTGTGTTGTACCTGATTCTCTGCTTCCTCCTCCTGCCATCTATTGTCTTTGCCCTCTCCATGGCTGGATGGCAAGCTCTGCTAGGTATTTGTGCACCGTGTATTGCTGTCCTCCTCTCCATTGTTGTTGTGAATAGACTGCAATCACAAAAGCCTCACCTCCTGCCTTGGTGGCTGCGAACCTGGGACCACCTACCTCTCTGGATGCACTCACTCAAACCAGTGGATAACATCATCACAAGAGTCACATTGTGCTGCAGGGAATCCCGGAACAATGATCAGAGCCACATGTCTCCCGAGGATCTGCCGCAGCTGACAGAATATGAAGCTGAGAAAAATCCTGTGCCTTTGGCACACAATAGCCCAGCTTTGATTTATGGTTATGAGACTGAGACTGAGGCTGCTTTTGACTCACTGAACGGCAAGTGCAGCAGGCTGTAGACGATTAAATGCTTTTTGATCCTTAGAATGGTTTGTCTTTTTATATTGTGATTAAACAGGTATCATCTCTTCATTTTTTTTGTGCAGCGTGAGTGCTAAACTGACACAGCTGTAGAAATTAATTTATACAGTTGACGGTTTTCTTTTCTTTTTTTGGTCAGAAGGTGCTTAACCTTAAAGAAAGCCTGTTATATAAGCTGTCATTGTTTGCTCATTTTATAAGTTTGCAATTTTATAAATTCCGAGACCATGTCTACATCTGTGTTGTTTTACAATAATAATAAACAGCAGAATAATATACAAATTTTGTATCACCCATAAAAATATAGTTATTGGGAAAAAATATTTTTATCTGAGACATGTTGTAGTGAAAATAATATGAAATATTAAATGCGGGAACCAATATATATATATATATATATATATATGTCAATGTCGAGCCAAGCATGTCAGCGGATAGAAATTTGATTTGTTTACTGTTAGTTGAAAAATATAAACGATTTAAAGCTATTTTACATGATAGGTTCATTTTATGCTGGCAAATATTTGAAATCGGATGAAAAAAAACCTATAATGTGACATAACAGAAACCGTAATGGGAAATTGGAGTAGCATATTCTTGCAAGTGCCTAATAATTGTCAGATTGATGGGAACACTTTTTTTTTATAGCATGCTTGTGGCACAGAATTTCATGAACATGCCTGAAGTAATGGTCTGCTATAAATTCATGAAGGGTTGTTTTTCAATCAAGCTCAGTACGACTAGATGAACACTTTTAAATTCGCTTCGCTGAGTGGACCCTGTGGCTTCTACTGACAAGTCAGTTTAAAAACGAATAAATTCAGTCCTCAGAAGCAATGACATGCATAGTCAAGCATATAAATGACTGACTAATTACAACATACTTTAAAACTGGGAACGGTCATTGTCACATGAAATTAGACTGACCAACTTTTCTTTGAATTCAACATGATGCATGAAAGAAGTCTTTTCCTTCAATAAAAAAGAAAACTTACTGATGCACGTATGCAAAAAAAAAAAAAAACCTTCCTAATAATTTTTATTTTAAAAACTCTGAGAGAACAAGACCTGCCAGACACATCAGTCTTCTCACTAACAGTTCTCATTGATGTTAGTGCTACTCAAGATTTGAATGGAAAATAGGCCTACTGTACATACTGTACTTACCGAACTTGTATATCCGACACGTCTCACAGTGTGACCAATAATTCCAGGAACAGTAAGTATGTGGGCTTTGAGGACCACCCACACAAACAAGATGCTGTTAAAATCCTTTTAAACTACTTGGTGGTGGTGCAATTAAAGTTTCATTGAGGACCTCTGTAAATTTTTCTAAAATGTTGATTGAGAGGTTATTGCAAGACAGAAAGCCCAGTGATTTTACAACATAATTTTGACACATTTTCACTCCAGCTTTACTCTCAGGCTATTTACTTGAAATACATTTAAACAAATAGCAAATAAAACCAGTATTGTACTTCTTTCTAATAAGCAATTACTTAGCAACAATTTAAAAAAATATGTTCTGTTATGAATGTGTGAAGTATGAATCAGACACTTAAAATTTGATCAGAACATGGAAACGTGAAGAGTCAAATTTCACAAAGAGGCCTCGCACAACAGGAAAAGAGAGAATGGTCAAAGACACAGGACATCATTGTCATTGTTATCCTTAAATGGGTAGAATAATTAAAGATTTTGTTGGATGGATCTCCACTCCCCAACTCAACTAGGACCAGCCAACATTCCTCATGAGACCTTTAACCCCTGGGTTTCACAAAATCACGTTCACCTTACAGAAAACTGAACTCACGGTGCACAAAACTGCATTTTCATGCCTATTCAGGCCTGAAAATATACTAATATGAATTTGAATCACTGATATGCATAACAGCATATTATATGTATCCCACACATATATTCATCATGTGTTAATCACTCATTTAAATGTGTTTCAATAACTTACGAATGGTTTGTACTTCAATAGCTGTGTTAAGTATTGTTTTACTTCAATTTTCTAGCTTGAAATGTTTCTTCCCTCTACTCCTTAGTCAAATGTATCAATTTTATGTTATATGAATCATGTCCAAATTATTCTCTGCAAGAGCGGGAAAATTCAGGCCATGTGACTGGAAAGATAACATTCTTAGATTTATGGTATGGGAGGAGAAATCTCACAACACCCTAAGCAAGAATCAAATCTATTGGTTAAAACACGATTTTGGGACGTGTCCAAAGATGAGTTGTAAAACAGTGATCCTGTTCAAATTCCCTATAGAATCTTAAATGATTCTGATTTACTTTTATTTGTATGTTTGAGCTAATTTTGTCCTTACATATCTGTACTGTTTTAGTCCTTAGATTTTAAAAATAGCCTTGTTACTTCATTTATTATTTAATTTTATCTTGTTTTCTTTCCGGCTAGTCATCGTTCAAAGCAAACAAACATCCATATAAATTGCGCTGTCCGGACAGAGTGAATTTGATTGCGGTTGGATGAGAAACATACCTTTCCGACACCTACTGGTTTGAGCGTGATCCATCGCACCTGCACATAACACAAATCACGTCACACACTCCAGCACCGACAATAGGCAGCGTCTGTGTTTGTAGTGTTGCTCAAGTCAAAGCACCCTTTATCTATATAGTTCAAAAATCATATTCGTATAATTTTATCTAAAATTGTATAGGGTAAGAAAAAGACGACTTACCTCTAAAACATACATACCTTAATTTGATGTTGCTTTAAGACATTAATCGTTTAAATTTATTAGACCTAATTTCGTTCTGAAGATCAAAGTTGTCCCGTTAGTAATATGTAACTGCATGTGGCGCCGGTAGGATCACTTGATTTTTTCCCCCTTTATAAATGTGGAAACAGCTTACAATACTCGTTCATATAGACTATATTAACTATATTAAATATTTCTTTAATCTGTGTACATTTACAATTTCTTCTTTGTCCCTGTATCGATTACAGAGACCTGACTAGTCAAACCATTAAATTCGCTTACACATTACCTGCGTCAGCCTGCGCCATGTTGAGTTTCATGAAAGAACTTGGTATTTCAATCTTCAAAACTTTTGTTTAGTGTAAACAAGTTAAGTTGTTTCCTCACAAAAGCTACTTATTCAGAAGCCTCTCCTCCATTGACATCCATGCTTACCACCAAAGTGGCAGCGTTAACATTAGCCATTACTGTTTTTTGGCTAAAGGTGGGAGGGTTTCCTTCCAGTTGCTTTGGCTTCACTACCACTCGCAAAAACAGACTGGCAATGTTTACAGTGGTGCATGCAGTTGTATGAGTGTACATAAACACTCTGACTGACCTGAGAAACATTTTTCCCATGAATAGGCTATTATGTGCATCCCGTACTTCCTACCAAGCACTGCCAATCATTTTGTGAATTAATCATTGTTTTCAGTAATTTTTTTATTTCAGTTGGCTGGCCAAATAGGTTTGTAAAATGGTCTGAATTGATTTAACATTTCTTCAGAGCAACCAGTCAGTAAAAAAGACTTTGATACTTAATTTTTCTCATTATAATATTATAATTTTTTTAAAACTCTAAACACAAGTCCATAACTTCTAACTCAATTCCCCAAACTTAATGTATTCTTTCTTAAAACAATTCATAAAATTCATACACACAATGGACACATATGCCATCACAATGAAATGTCCTTGTGTCATTGTTCATAAACAATATAGGCTAAATATTGAGTCATGTTATCAGTATAACACTACATTGTGTCAGTATTACCTCGTATGAAAACAGTTTGCAAATGCTGCCCTTCATATGTATGCCATATCCATTTCAAAAGTACAAATTTACACATTACTGTACTGTATGTGGGATTTTGATTTAAAAAAAAAACTGCATTTGATTCACATTACAACATCTTCGTGAAATAGAACAGAAAAATACCACTGTCATAATTTAACCAATTGAAGCTTCATGAGATGTACCTTTGAGATATTTCAGAGAACTGGTTTATCACTGGTTCAGCTATTCTCTTGAACTGAATGTAATTTTGTGCAGAAATAATAGTCAAGCAAAACTGTAATAAGCAGTGAACAAAGAACACTTGATAATGTTGGTATTCACCAACAAACTGAAAAGGATACAGCTGAGAGGGCTGAAAGTGTGAAAAATCAAAAAGTGGGTCTGACTGTGCTATTTTCCAGTTGTTTTCTAACATGTAGTTGGATGGATGTGTTTGACCAATTAACTGATTTATGTAATTTTTGTGTTTTAAAAGGTTTAAAATATGTCTAGAGACTGCTTAGTTTGTGTTTTGACAAGTGTGTAGTTACATAAATGCTAGGCAAATTAACATGAGAATATATGAGAGTGTTTGGCCACAAAGCTTTTTTTCTGAACCTGGATCATTGTAGCGTAAATGAAGAATATTTGTTGTCCTGAATGTATGAAATGTATGTGTGAAATCTGAATGAAATTCAGCAGTGCTGTGTTCAAAGAGTGTTGCACTGTTGTAGAGCTGCCTTTACAGTCTACAATCTGTTTTGAAACAATCTGATGGGAACAGGCAGGTCCTAGAAGTTTTATTATATGAGTAGTTAAGTTGGTGGACCTTGTAAGACTGGCATGGAACTCGGACTGGCTCTGTGGCGCAGGTTTCTTGGGCCAGACGGCATGTGAGAAATGGAAGAAGATCAAGCAGCACAGCAGTTAATTAATATGAAGCTTTGGCAGTGCAGCAGGAGTTTTCTTATTAAATTTATAGCAGTTATGAACCTCAACCTTACGGATTACCAAATATGTGGATGTGTAATCTGCATTATAGCATTTATTTTTTAAAGAGAATAAAATATTTTTGGTGGTCCAGAGTTAGACCTTATCAGGATCTTGTTAGACTGTATTGAATTTAATGTGAATGAAAAAAAGCTATTATGGAAATATGTACAGTCATTACTGTACATATGTGTGTACTGTATAAAGGTCCTGTGTGTTTGTAGCTCCCTAGCTTTGTCTCTCTATTACTAGCTGCTATTTATAGTGATGAATATACAACCTAAATCCCTCAATATTTCCTATAGTATATCAAACCTGTTTTTTGATCGTTCATTCATCTGCCAGTTAATGTGTTTTTCGCGTCTTCTTGCGGATATTATTACTGTTTTTCTAGCATGGTCTCCTTTTATTTATTTGTTTTCTCCCGCTCCATTTAAATTATTGTTTCACTTCTTGTTTGCTCCGCTGCTCCTTTTTTTACAAGTTTATCAAACAACAGTGGTAAGTGAATAATCCATCATCTCGGTGAGTATGGCCTTTCCCTCTCTAGTTGTTTGCCACATGTACAGTTTATCTCTCTCTGTCGGCGATGAGGGTTTTACATGTGATAAATGCAGGGATATAGTTAGGCTGACAGAGAAGATCCTAGAACAAGAGACACGCATCCAAAGTTTAATGGAGGACAGTCAGAATGTGAGGGCTATAGATACGGCTTTGGATGTGGATAGTTCAGCTCATGTACATTGTTCGGTTCTGGCAGTGCCCGCGCAGCATCAGGGCAAGTGGGTGACTGTGAGACGGCGTAGTTGCGGGTCAAAAAAATGCTCTTCCGTTCCGATCAGAACATCAAACAGGTTCTCCCTACTCAGTAATGCACCCACTGGGAAACCTGATGAAAGAGCTCTAGAAATTGGCGATTCTATTGTACGGAACGTGAAAATAGAGGCACCAGCCACCATAGGCCAATGTGTTCTGGGAGCCAGAGCGCCTGACATCTTTGCAAATTAAAATTAAAATGCTAAATGTAAATGCAGTAAGATTGTTATTCACATCGGCGCTAATGATGTTTGACTTAGCCAGTCAGAGATCACTAAAAATAATGTTAAAGAGGTGTGTGAACTTGCAATTTCGATGTCAGACACTGTAGTATGCTCTGGTCCCCTCCCTGCTTACCGGGGTGATGAGATACACAGCAGACTGCTGTTTAAAAGAGATGGTCTTCAACCTTCTTGGGGTGGTGCCGCTCTCCTCTCTTGAAATATGGCACATAGTCTTAGATCTCAAACTTGACTAACTGGGGCCCAGGTCAGGATGCAGACACACTGGCTAAACCAACTGTCTGCTAGTCAGCTCACGTCACTGCAGTCAGTTATGTTCAGCACATAGTGACTTCTTCACCTAGATATTACACTATAGAGACTGTGTCTGTTCCACGAACAAGAAAATATAAAAAAATATTCCAATCAAATTAAGAGTAGCAATTTTATTGATGTTCAAAAAATAAAAAACTTCTACTAAACTACTACTAAATCACTTCTTGTAAATGATTTGATTAATGATTATAAGCTACATTTGCTCTGTTTGACAGAAACGTGGCTAAAACCAGATGAATATATTACTTTAAATGAGTCTACACTCCAGGATCGCATGCTAAAAATGAGCCACGTCCGAAAGGCAAAGTAGGTGGAGTAGCTACAATTTAATTGCTACAAATTCTGATAAAGTTCAATATTTTCTGTAATGTACTGATAAACATTAGACTTTCATATATTTTAGATTCATTACATACAACTGAAGTAGTTTCAA
>JAUYWG010000022.1:5036846-5048788 GCA_034779775.1 Enteromius afrohamiltoni | reverse complement strand
TTCATGTTATTAAGACACATGATCATAAATAAATATGCTCTAGGACACAATAATCAAGCTAACATGAAATATAATCTATACATTCCATTTGATCTAAACATAAAAGCATTTTTATATATTTCAGGATGTATTCAATAAGTACCCTTTTTGAAGTGTGTGCATATGTACACATACCAAAGAGAACCCGGGAGTGTTACATAAGAGGGAACCCAGGATGAAGTAAACATCAAATGACAGGGGAGAAAAGTATATTACACTCTAAGAAATTAAGGTACAAAAGCTGTAACTGGGGCGGTACCTTTACAAAAGGTACATCTGGCTTGACTTCGGGGCGAAAAAAATATGGGGCAGTTTTCATTAAGTTCTCATAAACTAATGCGGTTTAAACGACAGAGATGAAACCGTGTCTGGGAAACAGTCGTGATTAACTAGTTCATTTCCTCAACAATGCCTTGTACTCGGTTAATCAGCGAGTCACAGTACATTGTTGTACTGTAAAACAATAGGAAAAGAATAGGCAAAAAAAAAGTAACAGTCATACAATTCAAGGGCCGTTATTGTAACCCCTCTACGTTTTGCACTTTGGACCAACGTAGTCAGGGTACGTTTTTATATGAGACTGGGTTGACTGGAAACACTTCTCTGAATGTATAGCCAGTGTTATTTCCATTGAAGGTAACTATTTCTGTATCTATTTTACCAAAGCACTATAGGGACAGAGATTGACATCAAAGGCCTTTATAGAAGTATCTTGCATTTGCAGACAAATCACTCTGTCATATGTTTCCCTTTTCATTCACAGGTGTGCATATAGGTCTTATTCATCATAAGCAGTTTGAGATTTCATCGGAGATTTGTTGTCCTGCAAGCCAAATATATTATTTATGTTGCTGGTGAGACTTTCAAATGCTTAGAGGCAGCGCTGGGTTTTTCTGCTTTCCATGCGCATAATGAAGACTTGAGGGAAGTTCAGTCTCTCTTCATCTCTGTGCTTTTGTCTTTTTTCTTACATCTCTCTGGTTTTGTTTCAACACATACTATTGCCTATATAGACAGCTGTCTTTAGTGTTAGCATCCTGCTGAAATGAAACCTGAGTGAGTGATTTGAAATGCATAACAACAAAAGGCATCTAATTAAAAAGTGTTCATGTACGGCTTGATTCACTATTGATATTGACATAAAGTATGCACACGTTTTGGGGGTAAAACAGGAGAAACAATTGTAAAACTATCGAAAATGCATTGTACTTTTTTATGTTTACCTTTCATCAATACATCAGTACTGGACAAATTATATTTATTAATAATATTTGTTGCACTCTGCCTTCTCAAATTGATATTTAAAGTCCCACAATGCATGCTGGGATTGCCTTCTCCACAAACGATACCATGAATGCTACCTTAGAATTTGGTCAAAATATTGCATGCAAATTGTTTGGAGCAACATTTACATTAGAGCATTTCGGAACAGAGCATCTCTATTTTGTATGTCTCTCTGTCTGCATCCTTTGCTGTCTCTGTCTTCATGCTTTTGAGAGCGTGTGGCATTTATTTTGTTTTTTGATCTCCCTCTTTCCCTCTATTGTTCTGTCCCACTGGGCTGTTCTGATTTTCTCTATGTGCCAGCTGTGCCCCAAATATATGATTTAAATGATGACCAGTAGAGATTACTTCCAGACATACTGATATGTTTTCATGGTTGTTTCTACTGTTGGGGTATAAAACAGTGGTACTCAGCTGGTAAGTTGCAACTCAAAAAAGGGTTGTAGTTCTGTTTATATAGTATCATGAACAGAAGGCGAACAATAACATGTCCTAGTTGTTGGTCCCACAGACTACCAAACTATAGTTCAAAAATGTCTTGTAATTAATCTTGATCATTTTGACTTCTCATCTGATTTGTGATTCCTTCACAAAAACACTCCAGCGTTTTTTTTTCAAACCTTCAAAAAAGGAAATGAGTTTAAATGTTCTAAAATTAAGACTCATAAGCATCATTACATGTTGTCAAGCAGCGCTATTAAACCAGTCACTTCCTGTGCATACATTACGCCGTCTTGCATCACTCGGCAGCCGCCGCATTCATTCCTTACATCTGTGTCTCAAAGCTTGAGGATATCAGAAATACTCCAATCTAATCTTGACACATCCTCAGAAATCTTAAAGGACAAGACCAGAGGAATAACTCAAGCTGAGAATTTGCTGATGCCTGATTCTTTTAAAGAATAAAACAAGAGGACTGAGAAAAGAAACTTTCTCTTTTAATAAGGTTCCATGTGCTTCTGTGCATGGGTTATCTCCAGCAGATGGTATTTTTTCACCTAACTCATTCCCCAGTGATGGATCTGAGGCTGAGAAGAGCTCAGAGACCTTAGAAGCTTCCCCAGCTACTCAGAATACCTTATTATCAGGGAGCAGAATATGAAATATGTGCTGGTAGAAAACATTTGAAACTGAAGCTGTATTTTCTGGCTTACATTATCAAGTGCATTTTGTTAAGTAATTGTATCTTCAATAAGTTTGCACTATAAAATAAAATCTCCTTTGAGATTTGGGTAAATTAAACTTCAGCAAAACGTGCTAACGTTTTGTGGCAAAAGATGATGAGAGATGATTTTCTGTGGGCCTTTTTATGATATCTTAGGAAACTCCCAAAGCTAATGGTGTTTACTTCTTTGTCAAACAGCTAACACCTGTGAGGGGCGACCGCGGGGGTCTCTACGATGATAATTATACTCTGAATGAATATGCAAGTACATAAAACGTTTTGATTTCACCCCTGAGAAATTTAAACACCAAACCCATTGACACTGGTGATTGCCCTATAGAGAATCCAAAGGAAAATTAACAATTAAGCCTTAAGTGGCACACTTCTGCTCAGGTAGTCCACTCAAGTTAAATAAAAGTTCATAAAAAACATGTTCATGTGATACTATTGATCACAACACAGGCTGCATCACACCTGTTTCCTCTGCATACCTTCACACTACACTGTACAAATCCACTTCAGCTTAAAACCATGTTTAATTGCTTCCTTACAAACTGAAGTAAATTCAAAATCATTCTATTCTCTGTGCTTTCAGAATGAATAGAGAGATATATAGTATATGCATATAAAATACATTGGTTTGTTGCGTCATCCAACTTCATTACACTTTTATGAGTAATTCTTTCAATCACTTATTCAACCAATTCATTCAAAAACACTGAATCATTTAGGTAGGAAAGAAGTGATTAACTGCATCTGAAATTACATACTGTCCTAATACTGCATTTAACTTACTTTGTGGCTGTATAAAAGTATGTCTAGCATACTAAAAAAGTGTGTATGCATGAAATCCTGACTGAATTTAAATGTTGCATTGCTTCACTGCCATTCAATACTTCTCCCGTGGCCTCATAGTAAGGGCTTGTTCTAATACCCACACATCTTGGCCACTTTAGAGTGACTGGAAACAACAGGAAGTGTGCAAGGCTGTCCCAGTTCAAAGCTCAGTGCCCTTAATGCACACTAAAACCACGCTATCTCTAATACCATTTCAGAGTGGTATTTAAGTGTATCCTGGCATTCGTTATGTTCAGAATCTCACATCGCACTAAAAATGCATGATGTCAAGGAAAGCATGCAGTATAGATTAATTTAAATTGAATTCTGTGAAATGTAAATGGTTGCATATGTGACTGATACAGAGATTTGCATTTTGCAAAATATTTACAGCTGCTTTTATCACATAATTAGAAGCACCAACAGTTAGGTTGTGCCATACTGAATATAAATGTAAAAGTTTTTTTTAAAGTGTAAAAATTGGATGTGCAAAATGTGTTAATACATTACAATTTTACAACAAAAAGTTTTAAATGTCTCCCATTGGATCATGGAAAGGTCTACAAGCCCTAATAAACGCTGGCTGAATAAAGGTAATACAAAGTAAAAGTCATTGAAGTAGACAAGTGGTCAAAGATTGTGTGGGTATTTAGTCAAACCCAAAAGTGTCCACTGAATGGACATTACATTTTTTTATTATTTTCTTAATGTTTTGTAAATACCACAAATCCGGAAATTCATTTCTTTTTATTTTGTGTAGTTTTTTTTTTTGTTGTTGCCTATAATAGGACACATATTTGGACGCAGGCACTTTGTTTATAGTCATTCCCAAAGAAGGTTCCATTTGTTAACATTACTGAACCTAAACAAATAATGAAGTTGTTTCCCGTTAGTTAATACATAATTAATTGGACCGTACTGCATGTAAAGTGTTATGGAATGTGTTTTTATTCATAATTTTTCAAAATCCAGAAACCCTCTTAAGTAAGTTTTTAATGTCATCCCAGACTTTAGACTCCACCATACATAATGGAATTATTTCTTTAAGCCTAACACTTTGTTGTCATATGACGAAAAAGCTAAAGCATCTGTCCTGTCTAATTTTTCACCCATAACCTAATTGCAACAATGTGAGTTGTTTTGCTCTGAGGTTACACACATTCCAGTGAGGACTGTGAGCGCTTCGTCTTCACATCTATTCCTTCACAATGCTGCCCCTCATCAGATTAGCGTGTGCTGGAGCTGCTGCCGCCCGCCCCCGGCTTCCCCTGATCTGACCCCGTTCCATCTCTCAGAGGGAAAGCAGGACTCTCATGTGATTTCTTTCTCTCATTTTCCTAACAGTCATCAATGTGAATGCAAGTGAACTCCTTGCTTTTACCATCACTTTACTATGAGCCCTGTTCATTTTTTCTTTTTTTTCTTTTCTGCCTGGACAACAACCGACTGCAATTACGCTTCTATGAAAAATTTATTAAGCTTCTCGCTCAAGTCCTGATGGAGAGCTCTGCCAAATGCAGTTTCTAAGCATGGCCCGAAGCAAGATATTACATATGTTTTGATTGTTTAACCATCCAAAAGTGACAAGAACATCTAAGACTGCAGCTTGTAAACAGTGCGTCCACAACAACATCATACTATTTGTTGTGAAAATGCAGCGTCCCATACATTGGAGGGGTTAATAGCAGAACATAGTGCACATGATGGACAAAAATTTCCTCAGAGGGAATCTCTCCTTGCTTTTTGCTATTCTTTTTTATTTTCTTTGATGTGTGTCTTCGGTCATTTGATACAATGTGTCTGTTCTCAGAAGCCGTTTTCAGAAGATGGAAGTTTTTCAATTGCTTTCAAGTAGGAGAGCAAGATTGCCTTAGAT
Source organism: Enteromius afrohamiltoni (assembly GCA_034779775.1). Taxonomy (NCBI): domain Eukaryota; kingdom Metazoa; phylum Chordata; class Actinopteri; order Cypriniformes; family Cyprinidae; genus Enteromius; species Enteromius afrohamiltoni. Next base: position 5,043,587 of record JAUYWG010000022.1, on the reverse strand, counting down.
ATAACTGTACCAGTTCTGTCAGGTCTGTTATTAGGGCATTTGGTCTCAGAAAAGAATAGGGCAGAATACTGAACGGCCATGTAGAGGGGCCTCCCAGGGGCCCGAAGCAGTGAAGCACCCTCTGTTTTGTTTGAACAGTACATCCATAAAAAAAGAACCGAATGTGTAGTGTGGCCCCTGAACTTGCACAATTGCTGTTTCATAATCATTCACAGTATGCATCAGATAAATGAAACAAAACACAACAGGATCCGTTCGTCACTTGCATAATTTTCACACATCCTCCAGCACAGGGGTCCAACATTGTTGCTAACATCAGCATACTGTCATACTGTGATAAGATGACTAAGATGACTAAGAAAATGATTAGATTTGTTTTTCTTAAAGTTTTTACCTTTAGTTGTAATCCCTGACGTTTGTGTCACAGGGATGAGATGTTGAGATGTTCCATGAGTGCATAATATTTATTAGCATCATGGGGAGTTATGGTGAGTAACATCACTACACTATTAAGATCTGGAACAACAAAGATTTGATTTTTCTCTAAAAAAGAACAAACAAACAAAAATGATACATGAGTCATACTTATTTGGCTAGGACTTACCAGCTGACAGAATGAGATCTATCATATCACCTATGATTTTAAAAGATTATGTGAATAAGTTACTCTGGGCAACCATTCAGTTCAGATGAGATGATATGGATATTTTAATAAATAATTATAGTGGCATTAACATATAAATTACATTTAAATGAGGGTAATCAAATTTTAGACTTTAAAACTAGTTATTCGTGCCATCTTATGCAGCCTTTGACTGATCTAGTTAATTTAACATTATCATATTGGGAAGGAAGAAAAGAAAATGAATATTGCAATTCACCACCAGGTTTTCTTTGCAGGCCTTTGAATCTCGTCAGCACCGAGGACAGCGGCAAGGATTCAGGTCTGCAGTGTCGTCACAAGACTGGAAAACATGTGCTGCTAATGAGCTAATAGTTGCAATTTTCTTTCAGGGTAACTTCAATATTCTGAGATGCTAATATTTAAATCTTTATTTCATAAACACTGGTTTTAATGAACAATTTAATGAAAGCATCTGTCATATCTATGCTGTTTTCATCCAGTTTTGAAATGTTTTACTCCTATAAATACTGCTTAATTAAAGTGGACTGCCACATAATGTCTTTCAAGGAGCTTTCACATTAGACCAGGTAACTTGACATGTTTTAAGATAAAATCTACACTACAGTCCAAAATATGTGCACAAGCTTAGAGATCTCATAACACTATTTACAGAGCACACAGACAAACTTATACACAGGTAAACAATATGTTTACATGCATACACATGCCAACACATATATTATATATGGGTCAATGATATGAATGATACTGGTGTTCTATGATAAAATGGTGTTAATTTCTGAATTAGATCAAGATGTCAAAGGTGTAACCAGATGGAGATTGTAAAACAAAATAAAACAAAACAAACTTTAAAAGTACTGCTTAAATTCTAGAAAAAAAAAGATAAATATATCTTTCTGTACAAAACAAGCATTTTAACCGAATGAAATTGCAAAGTCATTGTGGTGTATAACTAACACGAAGAAAGACATTTTGTTTTTATGTGACAGGAAACCCATACACTGTGACACTATGTGTCAGCATTATTTGTTTAGGTCAAATGAGGTCAGCCTAAGAAAACATGATATTCATGATTTTTATTTATTTCATTTTACCAATTTTTCTACATTTATTCAACACACAAGAAAAAATATTATTTTATTTCATGGTTTCAGCACTTTGCATTTTTAAGGCAAATGTGTATATGTGTATACACAGAAATAAAAGGCAAAAATGTGCTTCACATGGTAACACCTAAACTAATAAATGAAAAAAAAAAAAAATGTATATTTAAAATGACTAAATCAACCTAAAGTATGTGACCCAGGAGCACAAAAATAGTCACAAGGTCAGTGCACTTCATCTGAAATCATCTGTAACAAATCAAATCATCTGAATGAAATCACAACAACTGAAAGATTAAATAAGCGTTCCATTGCTGTATGATTTGTTAAGACAGGACAATATTTGGCTGAGATGCAACTATTTGAAAATCTGGAATCTTATAGCGCAAAAAAAAAAAAAATTGGAAAATTGTCTCTAAATCAGGCCAAATGAGGTCATAACAGTATATTTACAAAACTGATGGAACCTGATATTTTCTTAATACCCTAATGATTTTTGGTATAAACAAAAATCATACTTTTGACACATACAATGTATTTTGGCTAGTGCTACTATTATAGGCCCATGCTAATTAAGCTGGTTTTGTGATTCAGGGTCACATATCAGGTTACACCAAGAAAATTAAATTTAAGGGTATATGGTCAGTTAGAAATAGCAATTTAATGTAACATTTGTAGGTTACCACTTTTTACAGTGTATTATATTTTTAAAAGACTCCATCTCTTTGTTATCTCTTGACACTCTGAGACACTCTTTTATTTGTCATTGACCCATATAATATACATATGCGTGTGCATTTACGTGCGTGTAGAATGTTGACACATTATCTTTTTGAAAGCTTTTCTAAAGTCTCTATTGAAAATGGTATAAATTATGGGGTTCACAGAGCTGTTGCAGTAACCAATCCAGAAAAAGAGATTGAATAAAGAATCCGGTATTGTACAACTTTCTCGGCATATGGCATGAAGGCTGTACGTGAAGAAAAAAGGAAACCAGCAGAGCACGAACACCCCCATAACCACTGCCAGCACGAAGGTGAAGCGCTTCTCTCGCATCTGTGCCAGTTTTGACTTGGACAAAGACAGCTGGCGCGCCTTCGGTTCCTCATCGAGCTCCGACGCGCGGCTACATGCCCATGACAGCCGTCCATTTTGCTTTGAACACGCTTGTGCCCCTTCCACCTTCCTGCTCTTGGCGAAGCGCGAGTTTCTCTGTCTGTTGGAGACGCTGCTCTCCTCCAGATCTATGTCGTCGAGTTCGCCTTTGCGCTCTCGGCTGCCTGAGCTGTGGCTGCTGGGGCTCTCCATCTCTGACTTTCCTTTACGCACGAAGCAGGTCTCGGATTGCGAGGGTTGTCGTTCCATCCCGTTCTTAGCCACGAACACGGTGGACGCGCGCTGTTTTGCCACCCTGTAGATCTTGCAGTACACCAAAATCATGATGAGACCAGGCGCAAAAAACGACACCATGCATGAGGAGAGGATGTACCAGGTCTCGTTGTTCAGCAAGCACTCCAGCTCGTCGTGTTTAGTCATGAGAAGCGGTGGGAAGGAAATCACAGCCGAAATGACCCATACTACCGTGATCATGAACTTTATTCTCCGCGGGGTTCTCTTTAGGTTGTAGCTGACCGCTTTGGTGACCGACCAGTAGCGGTCCAAACTTATGGCGCAGAGGTGCACAATGGATGACGTGCAGAAGAGCACGTCCAAAGCCAGGTAGAAGGCACACCAGGTGCTTCCGAAGAACCAGTAGCCCATCACTTCATTGGCTAGGGAGAATGGAATAACCAAAGTGGCCACCAATATATCAGCAGACGCCAAAGAAACCAGAAAGAGGTTCTGTGGCGCACGCAGCGCGCGGCTGGTGAAAACGGCCACCACCACTAATACGTTCCCCACAATGGTCACCAAGATGATCACGGTAACCACGAGAATGATGAGCACAGCCGCGTACTGCGAATGCGGCGGGGCTCTCGGCGCGCTTGTGCCATTAGTATCCGCGGATGAGTTCAGCGATGGGATTGTGACAGTAGTTAAATCCATTATGTGTACCTCTGGCGCAGATTCCCCATTTCCAGGAGTATTTTCATCCAAAACGAGCTTCGATTTCAAACTTGTAGCATCCAATCTGAAGCCCTGCGCGATCCGCCAAACACTCCAAGCCAAACGTATCATACCAAAGACGGTTCTCTAACTTTTAAAACTCCCTGGTGATTTGAATATCTTTCATCAGTTTCAGCTGCCGATTTGATGGGGCAGTAGTGGACCACACAGAGCCAAGACATGTTTTGTTTCCTATAGATGCGCGCGCGGAGACAGACGACAGGGAATGTCTAGTGTTGAGCTTGAATCTTCGGTGCGCTCCAGCTTGTCGCGCTGAACAAATATGGGAGTGTTTGTGCCCGTTTCTCTCCTCCTCTCTCGCTCTCTTTACGAGACGGAGGTGGACTGCTTGTGCTGCCAAAACTACACAAGCTCCGGAAGTGTGATTAATTAACAATAAAGAACTGTAGAATCCATAGGTAGTCGCATGTTGTTATAACTTTAATTAATAAGTCATGAATGTGCATGGTATATATAAATCAAAGCTTCATCCATTTGATAAGAATTAAACAGCCTAGTGCATTTCATAATTAGATTTTATGGTAAGGAATTGTTAGCTGTGGTTGCCTGAACATTACTAAAATATTATAGTAATTTGAGGATACATTAATATGTATCCAACATAAACGTTTTTGTTATTGATTTTATTTTCGATAACAATGAGTAATATAATAGTAACTAATTTTTTCTTTTAGTTTAACTTCATTATTAGATTCTAGGTTCTTATACAGTCACTAGCATCTTATAACTGCCAATAACGACATTTATAGCATTGTATGTAATGTGCATAACTGATAATACATAACACCAATAACTTGTATTATTATTGCTGATTCCTTGCACAGTATGACCTCAGAACACTTTTATCATAATACAAAAATAATATATTTTCATATTTGCATCTCATGTATGGCTTTTCTAAAGTGGTAAACTTGCTAGTTAGTTTACTTGGTAGACCAACACAGCCACACAACCAATTTGTATGAATTCATACGATTCTATATGATTTGTCTAAACCCCAGAGACGGGTAGGTTTAGGGGCGGGGTTAGGTGTAGGTTATTAGTACAAATTTATACAAATGGCAACTTGTAAAATATGTACGAATTGCCGTCTGACTGGGTTGGGTTGGGTAAAACATTGTGTGTTTGAGACCCTTGATACACAAGTCACAATATACAACAAACTTAATAAAAGCAAGCTAAAATTGCAAGGTTGCATTAATATTAACCTTCTAGAGTCACTCAGCAGACATTTATACTATCCTAAGAAATGTACAACAAACAACAAGCATTGCCAGATTCACTTACATTTGTTTTGGATAAAACTGAATGTACTTTTCGCACTACTCAGTGTTTAGAAATGTCAAAAAATGAACGTAATATCATTTTGCATGTGTCACAAAAAGGTATAGTTCACCCAAAAATTAAAAAATGTGCTGAAAATTGACTTACCCTCAGGCCATCCAAAATGTGGATTAGTTTGTTTCTTCATCAGAAACAAATTCTTAGACATTTACCACTACATCACTTGCTCACCAGTGCTTCTTCTACAGTGAATCAGTGCCTTATAAATCATAATTTACAATATAAGTTAATTCAATAGTTTATTAATCCAATAGTTTATTATAATAATGTAACCTACCTACCTATTATTAGGTTTTTGTTGTAGAATTCATTCATTTTCTGTTATAATTACTAGCATTTTTCACAGAATGTAATCTAGTGGCAAATCCTGCTGATGTCAATTAGTCACTAATGCAATTCCCAATGTGAAGTGATAAATGCTATATATATTATGCCACATGCTTGCGCTTTGGGGTAATTTGGATGCTTCATTTTGCCCCACATGCTTAGGCAAAAAATATCATCATTTATTTTTGGAGAAGAGATTTTTAACTTGCTATGCAATTATTAGGCCTGTATAGTGAATATAGTAATTTAAAGTGGTGCAGAGATTTAGTGAATAAAGCTGAAAATAGCAAATTTAAAATGACAGGAACCAACTAATAATACCTCAGAACTATATATATTTATATATAACAACATTTTTGGATGTAAAAGAAGAATTCATTGGTGTAGTTAACATCTGACCTATAAGCTACAAGTTTCCAAGATATTTACCCTTAATGACCTGTGATGTTGAATAATGTGAAATTAAATCAGCACTGAGGCATAATGACTTTTGGTATAGTGTCAAAATGAGAATGTTTGCAGTGCATGGTGCTGAATTATTAAACCGCATAAACCTAGCTGATTAAAATATGAAGTGCTATTGTGCTATATGATTATACATAGAGATTTAACTGTAATTTGCATTAATTTACTATATCACAATTTTGTGCAACAGATTGGCTAACTGATAAACCCTAATTTGAGGCCAAGAAATAAAGCAGAATCTTAAATATTTCTGTATTTCCATGTCACACATACATTTTACACACCAATATTTTAATTCAAGATTTCAATTTGTTTTTGAATCCCAACTTTTCATTGTTATCTTAGAGCTTTGTGCCCAACTCTATTTTCAGGTCAGATGTTTTCAGCGAGAATGCTTTCGAAGTATTGTATTAAGGAGCTGATGAAGTGTGTTTTCTTCCCCAGAGAAGGTGCTTTCAACTTGTTGGGAGAAAGGAAATAGTTTAAGGACATGGTTTTTATTTATGTGCATGTTATTGAAAATAACACCAAATTTCTGTTCCATAACCCTGCTACCATATGTTTTCTGATGTAGAATGCTCTACACACACAAACAGCAGTGATTTCAATAAGAGTTTAATATTTACATGTTGCCAAACTAAACTGCACACTAGTGTAACGCTCAGAACAAGGAGGAGGAGACTGGGGAGAAAGTTGAGGGTTTTTATTGAATATTTGATGGTGAAAGGG
>JAUYWG010000022.1:5024083-5036746 GCA_034779775.1 Enteromius afrohamiltoni | reverse complement strand
ATAATAATTGCCTTATGTTTGAAAGACGTCTAATGTTCACAAAGGAATTTTTTGCAATTATTTGATCAAAAAACTACAAAAATGATTAAAAAAAAAAAAAAAGTAAAAACAAAATATTTCTAATCATTATTACTGTTAAAAACCGTAACTATATACAAGGAGACATAAGCAAAAGTTCAAAAGAACTGAATTTATTCAGAAAAATATATCTATATTTTGTAACAATTTCGCAGCAACCTTTTTTTTGTCACTTTTAATCAGTTTAATGTGTCCAATATATTAATCCCTTTAAAAAAAAACATTACTGACTCCCAGACAGTATTGTGGATCTGAATTAAGTTTATTTTTATTATGCAATTCAATAATAAGATTTGTTTTTCTTGGTTTAAAGGAAAAAGAGACCAAAAGATGCAGATGAACTGAAGGCCACTGTTAAAGAAACCTAGGCTTTCATACCACCTTAGCAGTGCCACAAACTGATCACCTCCATTCCATGCCGCATTAAGGCAGTAATTAAAGCAAAAGAAGCCCCTACCACGTATTGAGTACATGTACAGTAAATTAACAAACTTTCCAGAAGGAGATTGGTGAATTGGTGGGTTTTTATTAAATGTGAGCCTAAATCATCACTCTGTGTGCATTGAATTTATTTAATCCACAAGTTTCACAATTTGAGTTGAAATACTGAAATAAATGATTACTAATTTTAGATGCACCTGTAATATTTTTTCAGAGAAAACCAATGTTAATTGTGCACATGGTGCTCAATAAGAATTATCAATAAAAATGGCATGTCATTACTTTTATGACTGTAGCATCACTGTAGATAACCCACTTTGTTTTAAGAATCGGTTCTCACTATTAACAAACCATTAACTCATTTTGCCTCAATAAACTAAATTGCTTAAATTGCTTATTGATAGTTAGTAAAGAATTATTAAGTTTAGTTATTAGGAATGTAGACTATGGTCAGGCAAAATAAGTGCTTTATAAATTTCAATAAACAGCCTATATCTTCATAATAGGCATGCTAATAAGCAACTAGTCACAGTGATAATTGGTCCCTGTACTAAAATGTTACCAATAACCTTGTCCCTACTGAAACCTCTTTGGACTGAAGTACCGCTCCTCATGTATCATGACTGAGCAAAGTCTGGGAATTTAGAAAAATAACAAATCCCTCACAGTCTATAAGGAAAATCACACAAAGTAAACTGTCTGCTGAAACATCACCAAAGTCTTGAAACTACAAGGTACAGGATGTGTTTATAGTTTTGTGCTCCATACCGTTTTGCTGCAACATATCACATGTGTGAAAAAGCATGCAAAACTAATGGTGCGTCACCCCATTTTTGTTTTCCATTATAGACATAAAAACTGAAATTGCTTGTTGCTGAAAGCTTATTGCATTGTGGTGTTTTGCAAATCACTTCAGTCAGGAGTGTTTTTGAACTTAAAACCAAAAAAATACAAAAAAGTTAGTGATACTATGAAACCAGTGGGAAGCCAATTAAAGCACTGAAGCCCAATTTCCTTCTTAATACCCTGAAATATGACAACAACTTTAGGCATATTTAATTTAGTTTTTTACTTGGCTTTTGATTTAATGGATCTGACTGACGGAAATGTGAAGGATTAACCTTGTTTTAACTGCGTAAATGTAAGTGTGAGGTGTGAGTATCCGTTTTTTCTGTAACACTTTAGAATACTTTCTGTAACAATTTAGTCTACTTACTGCATAACTAATTAGAAGTTACTGTGGGTTACTGTAGGTTGTTCTTTATTAACCCTCAAGTCACTACTATTAGCTACTAAGGAATATGTGTTAACTACCCGGTATGTAACAGCATTTTTAAATTGTGTTAAGTAATTAGTTAATCAGTAACTATTAAATTCAGCCAGACCTCCTGAGCAACTACAATTAAGTAACTACTAATGAACAGCAAGGCACCATGTCAGGTCGTGGCCCTTTCTTTTTCTTTGCTAAGCTAAAGTATTAGCTAAAGTATTACTGTTAGATCTGCAATGTAAATATTTATTAAATGTAAATAATTGCTGTAGATACCACATTAATGAACTGTTAAAGTGAGAAGAAAGTTGTTGATCATCCACTGTCATTAGGTGTTGTCTGCAACCAGAATCCCGAGATGGGACTCCATACTACTCTAAGTGCTCTGCCAACATACTTTAGGTTTATGATTTTATATACATTATGTGTGTTTCCTTAGGACATTTCACATCACTACTATAAAGTCATGCTAAATTAATGACAATGACTGAGGAGAAATGAGAATACAGGGATCCCATGAATAATTAATAAAAAAAATACCACATAATTCCTGAGGAATTATTTAGAACCTGGAACAGTATCGTAAAGTGAAAACACTGGGAACCAATGAGTAATTAATAAAGAATTACCACATCATTAGGAAGGAATTAGAAGTACTGTAGAATATGATATTCAAAATATAACCGTGACATAGAGTTGTGCGGACCCATTTGCATGGCTTTATTCAAGGTTATCAGCAGACAAAGGTCATCACCAGCAAACAAGAACAATTTAGATAATCCAAAAGGCAGTGCAGGCAGTGGTCACAAAGGCAGGCAGCAAGAATCAGAATCGAGAGAGTCCTGGGTCATACACAGAAAAACAAACATGGGAAAGAATGCTCAGAAATATTTCCATTGAACGATGAGACTTTGCAGTGCGTTTGTTAAAGTCCACGACTTATAAAGGCGAGATAACAAGACAAACCTGGTGCGGATCAGCCGAGGTGCGTGGGGCAAAAGAGTCTGTGTAGGAACTAATACTCGGGTGAAGTTTCCCGCTGCTGGCGGTCGCAGAGAGCCACAGAGGTGACAATGACAATGTCAGAATCGTAGCATAATTTTTATACTTTTATACTTTTATACTTATACTTTTATACATTATAAACTTAAACAGCTCTTTGAGAAGAGAAGAATACTGATGAGAATTATATTTTACATGTAGTTTTTTATTAGTTTCAATAAATAAATTATGATTTTTTAAAATTAATAAATTAAAAATGCTGGGGCTGACTGACAATTGTTTTTTTGGTTTAAATGTTATCAGGGAAAGGGTTCCCTGTATTCTAATTTTTCCTCAGTCATTGTCATTCATTTAGCATGAATTTATAGTAGTGATGTGAAACGTCCTAAAGGACAATAGACACACATAATGTATATAAAATCATGCAGACAACACCTAATGACAGTGGATGCTCGGGCGACACCATCGGAAATGGTTGAGCACATACGGAAAAACACAAGGTATCCACCATTTAACCAAAAAGAAATAAAGCAGATTTCAGACACAACTTTCTTCTCACTTTAACAGTTTTGTAATGTGGTTTCTACAGCACTTTTTTACACGGATCTAACAGTAATACTTTAGCTAATAACATTAGTAGCAAAGAAGAAGAAAGGGCAACGACCAGACATGGTGCCTCGTTGTTTATTAGCAGTTACTTAATTGTAGTTAAGCTGAATTTAATAGTTACGGATTAACTAATTATTACTTGACACAATTTAAAAATGCTATTACATACCGGGTAGTTAACACACATTCCTTAGTAGCTAATAGTAGTGACTTGAGGGTTAATAAAGAACAACCTATTAGTTCCACAGTAACTTCTTATTAGTTATGCAGTAAGATACAGTATTCTAAAGTGTTACCGTTTTTTCTTGTGTTTAAGAAAGAGAAAGGGAAAAGACAATAAATTCTTGGCAGCTGACGATGTGGCAAAGAGCCTGTAATATGAGATCATGCCGTCAGTTTAACCATAGGCCCATTGATAGAAACAGTTTCCAGTGAGAGCTGACACTGAAAAGTTTTGAAAATTACAGTACTGTTTGAAAAGGGAAGTTTTTCATTTTTAAACAAGTTATTAGCTATTTGGCCAGATGTCCTAATTCTCTTATACTGTTGGTAGCAATGCTAGAATTGAAAGTACTGATTTTTGAGACTCTACCACTTTGTCCAGATCTATGACAGGAAAAAATGTGTGCGTGTGTGAGGTCTGGCTTGATTCATATACAGCATGTGTGTCCACATGTGTGTAAATACTTTCCAGTACTTAGCATCCACCGTCGTTGCTTCATCTCATCAACATTCCTACTAAACTCTTTGCCATAATTGGGGAATTCTGGCTTTTTTTTTCATCATCTGTCATTCATCAATAGCTCCAAAACCAAAAAGCTGTGAAGTCATCCAGAGCTTTTCCTCCTCTCTGAGAGCTGCTCATATTCCCTGTCAATTGTTTAGAGAGAAGAGACGTCTGTATGAAATGCAGGCCAGCCATAGGACAGGCTGTGGAAAAGAAGTAGGTTTGGCTTGGGAAAAGTGGTTGTCTTTGCCCGGCTCAGGAGATAAATGATCAGAAGGAACATGTCTCTCTCTGTGGAATTCCTATTCCACTCTACTTTGTGTCTGATCACGCACACTCAGGTTTCAGATTTAAATTTACAATTCAATAATCCTTGAGTAATGTGACCTGAATCACTGTACTTGCGCAATTTGCCACATGGGTAACAGATGTTCTAAAATTTACATTCACAACAGATGTAAGGGGACAACATTTATTTAATTTCAAATAATGGAGTTCACTTCAAAATAAAAATTCTGTCATTCAAACCTGTATGACTTTCTTTCTTCTAAATGGAAAGAAAAGTTAAATATGACTGTAGACATCATCATCTGTTACATTCTGTCTGTTCTTAATTTCGGTTTAATGTGTTCTTGTGTTAATTTCGGTTTCATGTCAAAGTCAGCTTTATTTGTCAATTCTGCCACATGTACAGGACATACAGAAAATTTAAATTGCATTACTCTCAAACCCTTGCTGGATAGCAGATAAACATTAAATACAAAAAGAGTGTTAAAAATGCAAAAGTAAAAATTTTAAATATAAAAAGTAAAAATTTTAATAAATACAATTCCACATATAACAAAAAACAATACAATATACACTATTCAAGTAAGGGCACATGGCATTGAGTTCAAACCAGACAGAAAAGTGCAAATCTAGACAAATAGTGTAAATGGAGCTTGTATATGTAAGATAAGTGATAGAGTGCAGCCTTGTAACAGACAAAAGTCTTATGAGGTAGTTAGCAGTCCAGTCCTACAAAAAATGACTGGTGCAGGACAGTGAGTGAGAGAGAGTGTATGAATGTGTGTGTGTGTGTGTGTGTGTGTGTGTGTGTCAGAGTTCAGAGAGTTAAGCTTCCTGACAGCCTGATGGAAGAAGCTGTAGTTCAGTCTGCTGGTCCTGGCCTGGACTCCGCAGTCTCCTCTCTGATGGCAGCAGGTTGAAGAAGCTTTGCATTGGGTGGGTGGGATTAGCTGCTATGCAAAGGGTTTTTTTGCTGAGACGGTAAATAAATAACAGTGACGCAGCTCGACAGGATGCTCTCAATGGTGCCTCTGTAGAAGGTGTGCATGATGGGGGGCTGGTGCTCTTGCTTTTTTTGCGGAGGAAGAAGAGATGCTGCTGTGATTTCTTGGCCATTGCAGTGGTGTTGTTTGTCCAGGAGAGATCCTCGGTGATGTGCACACCCAAGAACTTGGAGCTGCTCACTCTCTCCACAGACGCACCGCCGATGGTCAGAGGAGCATGCTGAGTATGCGCTCTCCTAAAGTCCACAACAATCTCCTTCATCTTCTCCACATTCAGAGAGAGATTGTTGTCAACACACTACGTGGCCAGGCGGCTCACCTCACTTCTGCAGTCTGTCTTATCCCTGTTGCTAATGAGACCCACCACAGTTGTGTCGTCCGCAAACTTGATGAAAAGGTTGGAGCTGTGTAATGGTGTGCAGTCGTGGGTCAGCAGAGTGAGGAGGAGGGGGCTCAGCACACAACCCTGAGGGACAAACCGTGTTTAAAATAATGGTGCTAGATGTGTTTCTGCCAACCCGTGCTGCTTGTGGTCTTCAGGTGAGGAAATCCAACAACCAATTACACAGTGAGGTGTTGTGCCCCAGCTGGACCAGTTTTTGAGTGAGCTGTTGGTGGATTATAGTGTTGAATGTTGAACTGAAGTCTGTGATTAGCATGTCTTCCTGTTTTAGCTTCTGTTTGCCCATATTTGGTCTTTCCTGTGTTTGTATGATTATTAGTTGATTAATCCCCACCTGTGTTCCTCACCTGTGTTTTGTTTAGTTCATTAGTCCTATGTGTATTTATACTTTGTCTTTTTGAGTTCAGTTTGTCAGTGATTATTGTTGTTTAATGTCAAGTGTGTGTTGAAGCAAGTAAAATTCCATTCTTCATTTACTCCTTTGTAAAAGACTCTTAATTCTACAAACACCACATGTAACAGAATCACCGACCATACAGCATTATGAAGTGGGCAGAGGAGCAGGTGTTTGAGCTCCATCAAGGAGAAAGGCCATTGAAGCAATATGTGGAGGAAGTATTGAGCCTTTTCCATCTGGTGAGTTGCAGTGAGTACTCTATTAATCTCTTCTTTTGGATGGGATTTAACGACGATTTGTTTTGTTTAATTCTTCCTACGATTGTCAGACATCTGTAGTTGAGTTTCTAAATCTTGTCCTTGAGCTAAATAAGAGTTTTATGTTGACATAGAAAATTCATGTGCAAGTCCCATCCAATAGCAGAGAGACACTGCACATCACTACGAGCCGAACACCTCAATCGACTGTTCCAATGTGCTCATTCTCCTTCCACATCCAGATTGCACCAGTCAGTCAACCACCACCATCCTCTGCCCATTCTCCTCCGAGCCCGTGCTGGAAGAGCGCTTCTCCGAGCTTGCGCTTGAAGAGCACCTCCCTGAGCACATACCTGTAGAGCACCTCTTCTTGGCGACATTTCCCGAGCACCCAGCAGGAACTCTATCGCTGATGGAGTGTGTCACAGCTTGATGACAGTGGAAAACTGTGAGTCCTAAGGCCAAACCATATGTGAACCACTGCTTTAGATCTTTCGGATCGTTTTTTTTCCATCATTGTCACTCTATTAAGCGCAAACTTTGGTGTGTGTGCGCAAGCTCTATGTACAGCGGAACCTATATGCGGAACAGACGGACCTTTCGCGCAGGAAAGGTTAAAAAGGTTAAATTAAAAGGTTAAAATATGCTAGGTAATGTTTATTTAGCAATAATATTTTTTTTTACCTCCAGTACCGATAGCAGAACCGTTAATGTCAGAGCTTATCGATGCTTCAGACTTTTATAATTTAGCACCGGCACCGATTAAGTACCGAGTTTCGGTACCCATCCCTATTTACAGGTGTGACAACCACATTCTGTACCCTAACTCATACCTGTAAATTTTCAGGACTCACAACCACATTCTTGTGAACACAACCGGACTGGACAACTAGTTGTCTGTCACATCATACACAAATGCATGTCTATCATGCGGCGTGTGTTTTTATGTGTGTTTTCGGTAACTTGCAGTGACGGAGAAATTAGCTGCATGTCATCTGAAAGTTTTATCCAGTCAGAGTCCCAACAAAACTTATTTCTTTTATAAACTGCATTTACCTGTAGATTTTGTCTACAGTGCTTTATGCTTCTGTTAGCAGAAGCAAGACTTAATCAGCAAAAGGAATGTGGCTTAAAGAAAAATGCAAGTAAATGATCAATCAATCAAACATTAAGGTCTGTGTCCAGACAACATAGCACAGTTGGAGCACCAAAATTAACCAACATCTGGTCATTCAATCATTTGAATGTGACCCCTTTAAGATATGAAAACTTAAAAAAAAAAACTGCCATATTCATTATAGATAGAGAAGAGAGATCACAGGCAAGAACAATTGGCTGTGTTGTCCCAACAAAAACAGACAAGAGGAAGCTCATCATCTCACTGTCTTTAGTTGCATAAACATACTCAAAGACCTCATATGTACTTTGGCTGTGCTTAAAACGAAATGAATGAAAACACTGCAAATGTTCTGTGTGAATGAAAACACTAGTCGCTGCTTTGTGTGGCAGATCTCCTAACAGTTCTTAGTGAAGCAAATCTTGTTTAAAAACAAGGTTAATATCCCATTTTCTTATAACCAAGTCCTGTTTGGAAACCATCCAAATCTGATCATGATTGAAACCTAAACCTTAGCTACTCTTCTTTCTCCCAAGGCTAGTATTGAATAACAGTCATCAGGATCTATGGAAAAATTGCTCTCATCTGGGATCCAGAAGAGCAAAAGCTTACACTGCTGGTCTGCTATGTGCTATATTCCATGACTGACAGTCTACTTCATCATATGCTACTATTTCAAAGAGTTCTCATATACCTGAAGAGAGCTATCGGTTAGCATTTCCATTCACCTCAATAGCATTTGCTTGGCTAGAGGTACTTGGATGCTGCTATCAGACAAGGACAATCACTGTTCTTTTGTCATTTGTGTTTTGCTTCAATGCATCCGCTTTCAGAATATTTGGCTGTCAGTTTAAAGAAAGTTTTGTCTGTGTATTGTTGAAGTTACACCATGTACCATGTTGTACATGTATTCAAGTCTACCTTGGAATTTCATATTTATAAGCTGGGAAGTAACCACAATGGCATTCCGAAAATATGACTTAAAAACACCCTAACTACTACTGAAGTTAAAGTAGCAAATATTTTGCTGAGGCAGTTTTTTTTTTAAGGAATACTTCAACTATCAGGGATATTTAATTATGGCTATCCCCTATAATGAGCCATTCCATTAACATCTTGTTCATTTGTCATCCACACTCTGACAATATCCCAGTGACAGATTGGACAGGACAGGACAGTATGTTAAGTGTGGCAATCTGTCCGTTGTCATTAGTGTCATTACACCCAACCACCCACATGCTTTTCTTTCATCCGATGTAACTCTTTTTTTACACTATATAAACAGCTTCCTAATAGCCTCCTGTGTTATGTCAGAGATGGCCTCTCATGGGCCTCATGCTGGAGAAGAACTGCACTGCACTTCCTCCCTGTCTCTTGGGCTCAGCTCTGACTGTAATCATTTGTCTTTCTTTCTCTCTGTTTTCTTTCTCTGTGTGTCAGTTCTTACACATGAACAATTTGTCTGGACTTCATCGCTGTTAGTAAGAATGTTAGCTGACTGCTAGTGACTATTCCAAGACGACGGCAATTATTATTTTTTTGTAGAATTGTAAGTAATTTCAAAAGTGATTATTAATATTTTTTATGATCATTTTAAGATCTTTTCTTTTTATCACTGAATGCTTAAGCAATGTTGTTGGAAACCATTATAAATCAATGCATTATAAAAAGATAAATACAAAATGGCTGATGAGGTAAGAGAATTGACAATATTCATTCTATGTCAAACTAAAGTGTCAAAAGGTATTTTACCACATAGTTAAATGTGGTACAGTATATTTTTGCTTTAAGATTATTGCACTGTAAGCTTAGCGATATGCTTATGCCAAATTAAATTGAAATCAATTGTGATTGGAATCTTTCTTACCATTACTATCTGTGATCGTTCAGTCCCTGAGCCATTGTATTAAAAAAAATGCATTTATTCATACTCAACAATTTATACAAACTTACAATTTATAATACTCAGATATTTAGAAAAGAAATAATATTTTATTCATATGAAATTAAATTGATATAAAAAAAAAATTATGTGCTAAATCCAACTGACTCTCTGAACTGCAGCGCGAACAAACATGGCGGCATCCATCTCATGTAACAGATCACGATAAAGATCATTTATAAAGGTGTTTAAATGGCAAAACACACTTATTTACATATATTTGTAAATCGAAATATCAGACTGTTCATGACACGGTGAGCAGGTTTGTGAATATTTGAAATAAAAAAGGAAAAACTAAATAAAAGCAATCCATCTGTCTTGCAGCGCTATTGTGCTCGCGGTGTGTCAAGTGACAAGCAAGACGTGTCGCCATGGAAACAGTAAAAAAAACAGCACAATTTCAGTCAGTGTCCGAGCTCATTTTCCTGTCATCTGAAATTACCAGCAAAGGCCATACTCACCATTGTCATCTGCTTCATTCTCTGTTGCTTCTTAAATAAAGACTTTATTTATACTTACCCCCCTTGTGTAGTTTGCTTCTTAACAGAAGCTCGGACATTAACTGCCAGGCAGCATGAGTTCGTCAGACCCATTTCAGGAGCTGGTGGATAATCGCCGGTAAGCCTTGCTTGCTACACCACCAAAACCACCGCAACCTCTCCTACAGCTGCCACTCAGGCAGTCAACATCACTTCTTCACCTCCCTCCATCATCAGTCCCATGATCCGACCTATCGTCTTTGCAATGTATCCCACTGTATATCCATCTGATAATGCAAAAATTGGCTTGGAACAAATTGGAACCAATGCAAGTGGATCTGAAATGATTAACACCCATTGAAACGAAGGATGGTGATGGATTTATGTTTATGTATACTGTGGTCAAGCTGGGCATGAGTGAATGCCACATGAGTGAATGAGTGAATGCCCTCGTCGCCCTCCAAGATGAAAATATCACTCCACTCATCTCTTCTGTGACACTTACTGCTCAAGGAATTTCTGTTTCAGTTGCCTCCCTCTTTGACTCAGGGTCTGCAGGCAACTCAATATCATGTCCAGTTTACAAGACAACCACTCGCTCACCGCAATATATGACGCAGAGCCATTCCCATGCAATTACAAGTCGGTCAGTGTCACAAGGAGGTTTATTGGTTCTGGAGGGTTCAACCATCGATGTGGTGTTAGGGCGCCCGTGGTTGGCAAGGCATAACCCTATCCTCTCTTGGCGATCGGGTGAGATTCTCCGATGGATCTCTGAATGTTGGCCGAAATGTTTCCCTGATTTCCCTCTTCAGACTCCAGCCCCACTTTCAGTGTGCTCCACCTCTATAGAAAGCCCTGTAGAAAAACAATCCATTAACATCGCTGAGTGCTACGCCTCATTCCAAGACATCTTTGTCCCCAAGAGAGCTGCCCAGTTGTCACCACATCGGCCATGGGTCTGTTCCATTGATCTGCTCCCAGATGCTGCTGTGCCCCACAGAAAGATTTACCCATTATCCATCCCCGAGAATAAATCCATGGAGGAGTATATCAAGGAGGTTCTCCAGAATGGTTAGATCCGCCCTTCCACTTCCCCTGCTGCTTCCAGTTTCTTTTTCGTCACCAAGAAGGACTTTGATCATGCATTGATTACCGTGCTCTCAACAAAGCTACCATATTATTTAAATATCCTCTTCCACTTGTCCCTTCCACCATAGAGAAACTTAGAGGTGCTAAGATTTTTACTAAGTTGGACTTAAGAAGTTCTTATAATCTAATCAGAATTAGAAAGGGAGACAAGTGGAAGACCGCATTCATAACTCCTACCGTCCAACTTTCATGATGCCGTATGGCCTCGTCATTGCACCCACTATATTTAAAATTTAATTCATGAAATCTTCCGGGATCTCCACCAATTCCTCATCATTTACATAGATGATATCCTGATTTACTCCACCAACCTCTATGATCATTAAGAGCAAGTAGCCAAAGTCATCTCCTGCCTCAGAGATTACAAACTTTACCTCAAAGGTGAAAAGTGTTTGTTTCATCAGACATCAGTACAGTTCCTAGGGTTCCAAATCAACCATACCAGCGTTCGCATGGATGAAGGGAAGGTGGACACAGTTATCAGCTGGCCCAATCCTACCACCGTCAAAGACCTTCAACGTTTCCTTGGGTTTGCCAATTTCTATCGCCCGATTTATTAATAATTATAGTATAATCACTAGTCCTCTCAGTTCCCTTCTCCGTAACAAACCTTCCAATAATAAAAAAAAAAAACTCCTCCACCACTCCTCACTCATCCCAATCCAGAACTGCCCTTCATAGTAGAGGATGACACATCAACCACTGGAGTCGGAGCCATCCTCTTCCAGCAGTAGGGGAATCCACCTAAACTTCGATGTGCTCATTTTTCCAAAAAGTTCAGTTCGGCAGAGAGGAATTACGACATTGGGAACAGAGAACTCCTAGCCATCAAACTCGCCTTAGAGGAGTGGAGTCATTGGGTTAAGGGTTCACCCCTTTCAGGTCCTTACAGAATATAAAAATCTACAATACCTACGGGAAGCCAAGAGATTAAACCCCCGCTTGGCGCTGTTCTTTAATAGGTTCAAGTTAACCATTTCTTACCATCGGATTGACCCCAACACCTCCACTTTGTACCCCACACTGAAAGGACAACTCTGATTCACCAAATCCATACCTCATTGGGCACTGGACATCCCGGGACCAACAAAACTCAGGTCAATTAACAGGTCCTCAATCCCATCCTGCTGGAGGAATTCCACTCCAATCACCCAGATTGACCAGCACCCCAAGGCAGAGGAAGACCACAGCGAAGTCGGAGGGGCCCAGCCTTGGGAGGGGGCCCTGGAGGAGGGGGTAATGTCACAGGCTCTCCCACCCCTCAATCACAACACTTACTCTCCCCTGAGTATCACGATCACTGGACAACACGACCTGAACCCATTCACCAGTCATCAACAATCACGTAAATCCACAAACCACATTCAGTCAGTGTCCGAGCTCGTTCCTGACAATTTCCTGGCCGTAAGGCGCTACCAGCAGGACTTGTTCCTCATCCTCCCTGATCTTGCACAGGGTCTGTGCAAGGAGGCTCACTGGGGGAAAGGCGTACTTGAG